>JAOBYF010115000.1:0-11431 GCA_025403605.1 Parazoanthus darwini | reverse complement strand
ATTCAGAGGGCACGAATACTGCTCGGTTGCATGGCAGACACCAACCAACCCTCCCCTTCCCCACAAAATAAATAAATAAATAAATAAATGAATGAATGAATGAGTGAATGAATGAATGAATGAATGAATGAGAGAATGAATGAATGAATGAATAACTTAAAGAATGAATGAATAAATAAATAAATGAATGAAAAACCCGACTTTCTTGATCTTAAGGAACATCGGAATGATCAGAAAATGACTTCCCAAATCAGATTGTGAAAAGTTGGTGCGCGCAGACTCGATCAGTGTAGTGCCACTCCCTGCGGTCTCTCTACTGTCAACTTAAAAAGCTGCGGAAGGTTCAAAACACAACCGCACTTCTTGTGACAAGCTCAAAAGAAAAGAGTTACATCCCTTCGATTCTCATTAAACCTTTATTGGCTACCCGTTAATGTTATTAGTCATGTCAAGCCCTCCATGGTCACTACCCATCTACATTTGTACAGTACATCACTAAACTTTTGAATCTGAACAGGCTGGGCATGCAGATACTAAGCATGCTGTCATGAATATTTGTAATCACTTATCTTAATTGTTGATATATTTACAAGTACATATACTGATACGAATATTATAGTTCTTAGCCAATGCTATTCCTTTTTGTATTTAAAGTTTCTACATATAATTACTTAATATTTTTTCTTGCCTTTTTACAATTTTTTTCTGTATCAGTTTTTTTGGTATGTAGCAAAGTATCCCCAATTAGCTGTAAATTAAAGCTAAATACTTTGACAAATAAAATGTCTGTCTGTCATATATTTGTATTTATATGAGTAAGTATGTTTTGTGTGTATTTCTGTATGTTTCTATGTTTGTATGTACTGTTTTTAATTGGTTTATCTTACTTTAAGGTGTTGTTGAACTGGAAGACGAGTTTTCCGTAGCATTAATGTATAAAAATGGCGCCTTGTTACGATTTTTAGCGCTAGTTTCGTTGCGGCAACGCGTTTCAAATTTTCGATTGGTTTTCACAAACACACTGTGTTTGTGACAATTGCAACATTGCTGTCTTGTTGCCTGGCAAGAAAGAACTCGTTCACTCTACCCTGTTACGCTACTTCGGGTTTTCATGTGGCAAGATTGCGTTAAAAATTATACCGTGTAACATTACCTTTAGTCTTTTCGTCTACTTCATCTTTTCTGTTGTAGTTGGGGTGCATATTGATATCCTAACAAAACCTTGATGAATTTTAAATCTGTAAATGTAAAAGAAATTAACAAAAAAATACTTATGATTATCTCAGTGGCTTCGGCCCTAATATTTATATACATTTTCAAACTCCTTCCTGATTCTTGATTCTGGAGTTAATGAAGCGGCTCATCGATAATGTCCCATTCACTAGCAATGATGTCATTCTCGATAACAAGCTTCCGCGCAACCTCAGCGACTTTTTCTTCGACGTAGGCATGTACAAGATCGCTGACCTCTTCCTCTTCTGGGCAGACTAATCTTTCTTCGATGCTTCGAAGTTTTTCCGCTGCCTTGGAAGGCGAACCGTCGATAAGTTCTTTAGAGGACTTGGCCAAGAAGTACACATCAAACGGAAGCGCCAGGATGCTAACAACGAAGCCCGCGATATGTGTCGCTCGAGCAGCCGCTGATAAGCTATCAAACGCGACTGCCGTTCCTGCTCTAGCGCCCGCGATTCCGGCGGTAGTACAGGATGTCGCTGCCCCCAACACAGCACTGATTCCACGGGTACTTCTCTCAATTGGATCAAATTGCTTTGGTTTAGGTTTCGCCATCCCGGTCATATCTTCAAAGAGTTTCACTACGTCTTCAATTTTGTGCTGTTCCGCATCTCCACGGCCCTCTAAGTTGTCCACAATCTTCAACACGTTTCTCGTTATGAGCTCGTCAAGCTGTGACATGCGTTTGCGAATGTCCGTGCAAGCGGCTTGATCTTCCTCAAGGGTGTCACTTACTTTGGCACTGGCAAGTTTGGAAAGGACGATCTCCGTCATTTTAGAACCGAACGTGGTCAGACCGCCAGCAGCGCCAATAACTGCACCCGCAATGGCTACTGGGATTGTCGCTCCGAAGGTGAAGAAAGACGAGATGAAACCGGAGACCGCTACACCCGTGGCTAGTATGGACGTTGTAGCGCCGGCCGCCGTGGCGATGTTGACATTGTGGTGGTGCTCGTCTAAACGATCGGCAATATCTTTAAGGCTTAACTCTTCAAGCTCGCGAACTGTCTGTCTCCTGATTGGTGTCCATCGAAGAAGTTCTTCCTGGAGTTTAGTAACACTTCGTGAGAGATCAAACCGCGCAATTTCTGAAATAAAGTTGAATTTGAAAGGATAATCACTTGAGTAATATTTTGAATTATAATTTTATTTGGAAAAACGCTTTTGCTCTCAAATAGAACTTTAATTAGATTATGCTTTAGAACGTGTTGGCAATTAGAAATACTGGATAATTTTGTTCGTTAGACCAATTCTTTATTGCGATTTTATACGCGTGTCCCGGAAAATGTTTTCAACATAGTTACCTGTGCCGTGGCATTTAAAGCGATTTTTGTTTCTATCTTGGTTTCACAGGCAGCTGGTTTTGTATCTCAAAGGAACAATTCGATAACATACAAGGCGATATGCACTCAATTTCGTTTTAGAAACAATATTACTTGAAACAGTAGATTACAACTTGACAATATTGATTTATTAATTAATATTGCGTAATTTTCGTACCCAAATGATCAAATGCGCATTAAATTTGGGAAAATGATTTTCATTTTTAAAAATAAATATTGATAAAAACTATACTGTATTACCAACTATAGTTATGTAAAATTTTCAAGTTTGAAAATGGACTAGTTTAAAGCGCTCTTCAACAAAATATTTCTAATTTTAGATAGCTATTCTTACGATCCGTATTTAAAAAAATTGTTTCTTAAAACACTTTTAGTTTTAAGTATTTTAAAAAGACTGTGTTTCTAATAAGTGTTTGAAGATGCCGATTCCTAGTGACCGGGTTTCCGCTTTAAGTGAGTCTTAAATCGCCCATAACAATCTCATGTCCAATAAGCGTGAATGGAATAACTGCTTTAGATAACACGAAGTCAAAACAACCTTTTTTTCTGTAATTATATATGTAAACCGGACTTAATTTAGTATAAAGCAAGCAGACTAAAGTGTAAAACAGAACATTTCAAAGTTTACTCTCGGTTTTGAGAAACACCAGTTTAGCTTTGGAAACAGCAGTTTTTCCATATAAGGTTAAAATCGTCAATATATCACCGATGAAATTGCTTGAAGTTAAATGACCGTTGGGTTGTATATTGTATAACGAGGTACCTAGTAGAAAACTCGCCTTTTCTGAAGTCGGGATTTTCCAATTGAGCAACAATTTCTGTAGACGTGGGCCGGTCCTCAGGATTTTCCTCCAGGCACCTTATTACGAGCTCTCTGAACGGGTGATCTCGCAACTCATCCAGGCCCTTTTTGTGGCGGCAACGCTGAGTTGAAGCTGTCAAAAAAATCACAGAACATAAGTTTTTAGTACCAATGGAGATAACTGCGGATCGACTGAATTTTAAAATCGGCAGAAAGTTCTGACGAAGTGCGGCTCTTCTCTTTACTCTTTCTTCGGCGGATCTTTCGGTCGTATTTATATTAGCCTATAACAGAAATCCGTCCTCTTCCTGATTAACACGACATGAAGCGACAAGACACGACATGAAACGTCAAGACACGACACGACATGAAGCGACGAGACACGACACGACATGAAACGACAGGCACGACACGACATGAAGCGACAAGACACGACATGACATGAAGCGACAAGACACGACACGACATGAAACGACAAGACACGACACGACATGAAACGACAAGACACGACATGAAGAGACAAGACACGACACGAAGCGACAAGACATGACATGGAACGACAAGATACAACACGACATGAAGCCACAAGACACGACATGACACGACCAATTGCGACACGACACGACATGGCATGACACGGCAAGACAACACAAGACAAGACAACATAACACAGCACAACTCGCAACGACGCAACACAATATATGTAACACATGTATTTGATTGATAGACAGTTCCGTGTGTAGCACGGGTGAAAATGTTTACACGAGTTACCAGACGAGTCCAAATACACTAAGGGCGAGAGTTCTTGTGGTTTATGTCGTCTAAGATTTGATGCAGTTCTGGTTTTGCTGGTTCGTCTCTCCGCTTAGCAAGTGCTGGTAGCGTGTTCCTAGGGGCGCCTATGATACGGAGACTTCGTTCTGAACTCGCTGAATTTCATTTGCAATATTTCAATATTCCAATACTGAATTTGCTTTTGACTTACATGTAGTTCAATGAAGAATAGTTGTAAACGTGTATATTTAGAAACAAAAGTACTATTTGTTTTTGACGGAAGAACATAGAAATGACTTTCGGTCATAGAAACTATAATGACCTTAGGTCATGGAGAATTTAATGATCTTAGGCCATACAAAAGTAATTAAAACCAAATTTCGTGTCTAGTCTGTTCTTCCTGTTGCAAAGCAATCTATCAAAACCGTAAAAAAGGTTGCCTGAAAAAAAAAATCTATCTGAAAACAACGGGGAAAGAGATCGGCTTTTTTCGGTCGTGAAAGCTGATTAGTTTAAGATGATGAAAAAGTCAAAGAAATCAAGTAATTCATTCTCAAGTTTCTGTGTGAACCCTGATTTGACTTCTTAACGAAGACGTAAGTGCAGAACCTACTTTATTATTTTTTTTCAAGAGTGTATTTTTCTCTGTTTTCAGTTGTTATTTGCAACTGAAACATTCGCCATGGGTGTAAACATGCCGGCTCGTACGGTGGTGTTTGATTCAATACGCAAACACGACGGGAAGAACTTCCGGGATCTGTTACCGGGTGAGTATATCCAGATGGCTGGCCGGGCAGGACGTAGGGGACTGGACACCACAGGTACCGTCATCATCCTTTGCAAGGGAGATGTACCGGAAATGGCGGATCTGCACAAGATGATGCTCGTGAGTTGGTGCTTACGTTTTATCGACCCGTGTAATAATGATAATGATAACGATATGATAATACATGTAATTATAATAATAGTAATAACTGTATTTGTAATGCGCTTTTTCTTGAGAAGCCCAAAGGTGCTTTACAATATAATGACAACAACCAAATGGTAATTAGGATGATCAATCAAAACATAGCGATGATGATGATGACAACGATAAATTTAATGTTTATGTCAATGATGTTGATGTTGATGACGATAAAGATGTTGATGATACGCTTGACATTGCGTATGACCAGTACAAGCAACTATCGTTTCCGAAACGATTAGCCCCTATTGTGTGAATGAGGGAAAACGAGATGAATTTGCATTTTTTGCTGCGTTTTCGGCCAAGTGAAAACGGAAGGTTTTGAAAACGCATCAGTGTAGAGGGGCCCCGAGTCGTTGAACCCCTAGATGGACGAAGAACAATCCTGTTGAAGTGCCGTCTGGGCAACCTCGTTCCCAGGGACTTCTGAATGTTTTCGAAGTCATGATGGCTGTTTAGCAACCGCCATTTCGAAAAATACCCAGAAGGCCCTGGGAACGAGGTTGCTGTCTGAGTTACACCATTGTCATTCTTATTGTTAAGTTAATATTGGGGAAAGAAAATTGTTTTTGGCAGGCTGGCAAATTATGTCTTTCAATTTTTAAATTTTCAGACCTTACTATAAGTAGTTAGGTAGTATAGTACAGTATAGTATATTATTATTGTTACAGTTTGTCTAGAGCTATAGTCATCTTTATTGATTGTTTTAAAAACTGGTGTTTTTCAGGGCAAACCAACGAAGTTGGAGTCTCGTTTCCGACTCACCTATTCCATGATACTGAATCTGTTGCGAGTAGAGGAACTGCGAGTTGAGGACATGATGAAGCGGAGTTTTGCCGAGTTCTACATGCAGTGCGATGCCGATGAACGGAGAAAAGCTGTGAAGGAATTAGAGGAGAGATTGGCGCACACCAAGGACGTGGATTGCATGGTGTGCCAGGGGGACCTGAAGGACTACTACGGCGTGTGTAGTGAGCTGAAGGGCCACACAGAAGTCTTGCAGGTAAGTACTACTAATAGAATTTTGTCCGCTTTCCATTTAGCCACGTTTTTTTGCCCAACCAATGGGAATGACGGCCTCCCACCTCTTCTGTTTGGAACATTTCCAGAATCCACATACATAGGCGACGAGATTCGTACTTTCAGATCCGATGAAAACGGTGTTTTCCTCTAACAAGCCCCCTCCAATTAAACCCTTACTCCCGTACATCAAAAATAGTAATAAGACCTGGCGTCTATTACGTATGAGTATTTTAAACTTGATAATAAATGAGCGATGGGAATTTTATGTTTTTTGAGTTGTTTAGAGATATTCAACTTTTTACTGTCTGCAAATGGACACGAAAACATCAGAAAGTAACCAAAAAAAGAGAAAGAGCATTTCATATTAAACTAGATTTTTATTGTAGTTTTTAGATGTATTTGTCAATTAGATTTTAATGAGTTTTCGTAGTTTATGGTAAAATTGTAATAAAAGCACATTTGGTCATATATAAATGTTAATTTGCGCAGTATAATTAATAAACTATTACTATTATTTTAAGCTTCCTATTAATTCACTGCCTAGTTTGCGTTGAACAAGAGAAGTACATCTACTCTGATTGGAAAATCTTTTCTCCCTTCAACAATCGTCTTCTTTTCCCACACAAAAGGGACAATGCAAGTCAATGTTTTAGTGTTTGGCCTCAAAGAATGTATGAACCGAAGTAGGTAGATTTTGTTCGCTTAGAAACTACCGCTCTCCCTTACACAAAAATTATACGAATTTCCAGGTGTTTTAGTTAACCAAATATGGTGTCCTTGTGCAACATTCCCGTGGTTTTTTTTCATCCAGGCAGCTATTCTGGCTTCACCCCATGGTCAGCGGGCACTTTCGGCAGGGCGTGTACTCGTTATTGATACCGCTGACCAAAAGAACGTGTTGGCTGTTCTCCTTCAAAACGAGACTTCCTCAAGCAAAGGCTACTCGTCCTATTCACAGCCTGTCAGCTCTGGTTCGCAGGGTGGCAAGTTTTCGGTTTTAGTTATCTGTGATGCAGGTAAATGACAAAACGGGTTTTCTTAGGGACCGGTTACTATATATAAATAAATATATATTTTTTATTTAACATATTTGTTGAAGCGTTTGCTCAAGAGCAAGAATGCTCATCTAAGGAGCTTACACTGTTATATAACTATCTGGTTTAACTAAATCAACTGGCAAAACGATTTGAATTTTTTATGAAGTACTGGACTTGACAGAATATATGGCAATTTTGTTCATCGCAAAGAAAAGATGAACCAAATATAGAAAGCTCGGGTTTTTGCCTGTCTGATAAGCGAGACCACCTGTTGGAGACAATACAAGCAGCAGAGGTGAGTAGTGTTTGTCCCTGGGCAGCACAGTTAGGACAGTACAAGAAATAATGAGACTTCATTTACAAAGCCACATGAGCATGTTGGCAAAGTCCTAGCACGTGATTGACGTGATTGACGTCCAAACGCGTGGTTGGTGTAGCCAATAAGAAACGCTATTAAAACTGAACTTTTGATGCTTGATTCTTTTTCCTTTTCAGATGTAACCTCTTCCGAAAACAGCTCCACAGAAGATACCTCTTCAACAAACCTCTCCTCTCTGGAGCCCTATAATAGACGTGTACTTTTCCGTCCCCAGTTCCGCTGCAGCCACAAGATAATCAAGATTACGGGGCAGCAAATTGCAGCTATCACTGTTCAACAAATGAAAATAAATGTAGATAAGATAATGGAAAGTTACAGAAGAGCAATGATGCCACACTTGCAGTACGTCAACATTCAATTATTTACCGTTTTCCCATTGACTATAATGCATTTTTATTTGAAGGTCAACCCGTCCGGAAGATCACAAACTACCTTTTCTTACTGTCATAACCCACAAATACGCAAAGGAAAATTTTGATGTAAATCGTATAATTTCTTTTCACGTATATACTACAATTCGTCCTGTTCTATCAGCAGGTCTGGTGATAAGTTTGATATATTTCCAATTGAAAACAATTTTTCGCCATATCATTATATGAAACTACTACAAGACGATTACTTTCAGTCAAACCTTGTGTTCTAGGGACTAACGCTACCTCTTTAAAATTCACGTACGTTTTGATAGCAGTCTGGTTAAGATCACTAAATCTGTCCTGCTTTTTATCATGGAAACAAATTTGCGTTCGCATTTATTGTATGCAACTTCGTTATTTTTTTCAACTCATTGAAGTATCAAGTAGGGTTTCTCTGGTTAGTAAATTCTTTTCGGTTGTATACGAAATACACTGAAAATAGACGTTTCATCAGGGAAAGAGACATAAGATATGTGTTAATTGTTAGGAACACTGGCTTAATTAGGTCATACACAACTTTCATATTTCGCCCCAGTGATCATAAACAATGACTTCAAGGCGAAGTCAAGTTCCAAGTTCTCATACATTTGCTATATTTCGGCTTTTCTGGCCTTAACTCAAAATGTACATGGGGAGTCGGGATGGCCGAGTGGTTAGCGCTCGTGCCTCCCAGCTCTGTGGACCCGGGATCGAACCTTGGGCTTCGCATGTGGGTTGCGATTTGTCGATCTCCTTCTGACTCCGAGGTTTTTTCCGGGTTCTCCGGTTTTCCTCCCTCTACAAAATCGACTTTCACGCCAATATGTGTGCCGTCGAGCGATCAAACAAAAGTCTCTGGCTTGGGAGAATCGGCAACCACTCCCAGTGCAACGACGTTAATTAACGTTTAATTTAGTAATGGTCATTTGGTCATATTATTAAAGTAGTCTATGGGAAAGAGTCGATTGAAGAAAATTAAAAGAAAGGCACTGGAAGAGCCAAACTTGCAACTAAGTTTCTCTTCCCAATATTAACATCTTCCTCGAGTGTAATATGGATACACGATGACTGGAGAAATGTGTGTTCATTTTTCAGAAATGAGCCCCCTTGCCAGTCAGCGGTCATGGCAGAGCAGCAGCTTCTCCGTCTGACCGAGTAAAACCCTAACGGACTGGAAACCATGGATGTAATCAAAGATTTTAACATACGGGATATCGACCTTGTACAAGCGTTTAAACGCCAACAAACCCTGGAAAAGATGATAGGAAATTTTCACTGTACAAACTGTCCAAAGTTCAATGAACATGTGAGTTGTTATATGTAGAAAATTTAAACAATTGTTTAACTGATCACAAGATTATAAAGCTTTTATTTGATGTCATCAGTATAGTTTTTACAAACACAGTACAGATATCATTTGTGATTCTACTGTGTGTATTTTGTTAAATCTTAATACTACTGAAGCAGTTAAATAACGGAGCAGGAGCTGTGTCGGGAATCCTTTAACTAGATTATTTTACGGAGGCATGCAGACTAGTCAGCAAAAAGAAACATGAACTACTTAACCCCAAACGAACGATGTCTGTTATTTAGTTTTGTAATTGTATTTGTTACAGTTTTACCAGTTGGACGAGCAGCTGCTGTTGCAGAAGAGATTGTCTCATCTGAAGTACCTTCTCTCTGATCAGAGCTTACAGTTATTACCAGAGTACCACTGTAGAATTCAGGTACGTATGCTCACATAATACCTTATGGCATCGCATTTTGTGGGAATTCCTTTTGTGAATTTCAAGATTTTGCAGTTGTAGTTTTTGAAGACTGCTGGGTCAAAGAAGGCAATTGATGGTTGAAAATATATATTTTAGGGTGAAGTTAGCGTTGACATTAGGATTAGGGTGCGGTTAAACTATAGGGGCTTTTTAAAAGGTTACAATACAACATGATTTTGACTCGGATGATTAATCACGGCTTGGGCTTGGACTAGGTTTCTATATAGTGCTCAATCTCTTTTCTTACTTTGTTATCAATTTAAAATGTAGGTAAGTAATGATTATTTTTTAGAAAAGAGACGAGTGAGGATAGAAACAAAAAAATCATTTGACACCGAACAGAAAATATCTCGATAAACCTGTTTGGAACCATAAAAACAGAAGAAAAAACACGAATCACTCCATTATTTACTAAATGTACTTTTAAAGTATTAAGCTCAAGCAAAAAAAGGACCCCGTAACTTTTGTTACTCGGATTGTTTTACAAACGTAGGAAGAGGTTCAGAGAACAAGAATATTCGAAGAACTAAAATAATAAAAAGAAATGCGTGCGTTTTGTAAATATGCCAATCAGAACAAGAGGAACAATGTTCTCATTTTCAAAATACACAGGCACATAAAGCTCTTGGGAAATGTGTTTTGTTTTTTCATAGTCAGTCATTTTTAAGTAATATGGATTCCGTTACAAACGTTTTACAGGTCCTCAAATACTGCATTACATCAAGTCTAACAATACTGTAGAGCTGAAGGGGCGCGTGGCGTGTGAGATAAGCAACCACGAGCTTATGATCACAGAGCTAGTGTTCGAAAGTGTGTTTACAGATCTCCACCCAGCAGAGATTGTAGCTTTACTTTCTTGTTTCGTGTTTGAGCAGGTATGTTGTCTTTCCATGTACACCTGGTGTGGTTCAAAATTTTTAAGCCAGTTATGTAGGTTAGAGGCGTTCAAAGATATTTTTCGATTTGACATTATTAGCTTTGCAGTTGAATTACAAAGTATAAAGGAACGATTGCATAGATTTTCGACAAAATAACAATAGATCAGATGGGATGGAGTCTTTGTGAAGCCTTCTTGACTCAACATTTCTGATATTTAACGCTTTGAGTAGAGAAAGTTATTATCCTTCCAATTTCGAAAACTTTAATTTAGAGTATTTTTTATCTTGCCTCGGGTACAAAGCGCAGGGAATGACAAAATTAAGAGCGTCTTAAAACCTCTTGTATATCCTTTACAAGATTTTAAGTTCAGGGATTTAAAGAAATCCAATTACAAGAGATTAAGTAACAAACGAATCATTTTTCGCTATTCTAAAAAATTGTTCGGGGGGCATTTGGAATGTCCTCAAAATCATTTTTTCAAAGTTTTAATCTTGTTGTTGTTGTTGTTGCTAGTTTTTTTTATTATTATCCCGCAAATTTAGGAATTTTAAAATCTATTTGTTTCATCTCTTTTTTAGAAGCGATGTAGCGAACCAAAACTAACGAAAGAACTGGAAATGGTAAGTGAAACACTCGTTCATTCAATTGCAGAAGACACCTAAATGCATTCAACAGACATCACTTTGTACAGCAAGATTGGGTACAGGTCTGCGGCATCTCTATGACAGTATGCAGGCAGACTTACACAGATCGTTGTTAAGTTAACTGGTGTTGTCATCTCTCCCATATGCACAGCACTGTTCACTGCAATCGCATACACTAGTGTCTTTGAAACA
>JAOBYF010114889.1:0-11431 GCA_025403605.1 Parazoanthus darwini | reverse complement strand
GGATAAGTCCCTATTCAGTGGATACAATTTGCTCGTTATCCAATCAAAATCAAGAACGCGCCAGTTTTATCCGCTGGATAGGGATTTATCCACTGGATATAGTTATCCACTCTTCGTACAACCGGACCCTGAGTGATAAATTAATTCACAGTGTCTTATCTAAAACAGACTCACCTTCAGTTTGACAAGACTGTCCTGATCTTTTCGGGAAGGAACTGGTCTGCAGATCAAAAACAGAAAAATTTTCAAAAACTTCCCAAAAACATTTTAAGTTCGAAAAATTTTGTAAGGTTTTTGAAAGTTTCTGAAGACTTCCAACCAGACTCATAACACCTCCGAAAATTTTCTTAACCTATAAACTAAATAGAATGTTACAAGGACGCTCGTAGAGACCATTCTATTATCTCGTGTTTAGTTTAAACATCTGTCATTCGCTCCAAACACTTGAAGAAACATATCGTATACCTCCATGTGAGCAAGACTCGGGCTGGATACATCAATTAAATAGCTTTCACGTAAGATTAAGACATCGTATGGTTATCAAATGTTGAAATTGCCCTCCTACCGCATTCAAAATTTCCTCACAAAGAACTCCTAAACAAGTTTCTAGTTTATTCACAGTGAAGTGTAATACTGGTTTATTCGGCTTCAATTTACTCACTAAAAGCATAAAAAAACCAGGCGATCCCAACTTGTTTCAGCCAGAAATATTTTCTTACCATGCTTTTCAATCCTGGTCGTTCTTCCGTCTCAACGATGAAAATTGATTGTTTGTAAAAGAATCCGTTAAAAAAGATATTGCTTTATACCAACCACTTACGAAAGGCGAGTTACAGCTAGGCTGAAACGAAGCCTTTGGCACAAGAAATATGCAACAGACCTATTGTCGGTTAGAAGGTTCAAGCTTTTTAGTTTGACAACAAATAACGGACAGTCAACAACACAACTTGTTCACTCAATCATTCCAAGAAAAAGAACTGTACCTATTTGCAATCTTGTTCCTGAGCCTCACGTAGGACTTCCACAACTTCTGATATCTTAAATAACAAAAGCAACACTTCTGTTAAATCTAATACTACTTAGTAGTGTCAGAAAACACGGACAAAGTAACTTGATATGATAACTAAACAATAAAACTCATTTCATTAAAAAAATCCTGTAAAATTGGACTTGAAGGAAATGTCCAAGTTGTCAGTATCCTTGCTCTTTTTGTAACCTGTTTAACGTATACCGCAACAGGACAAAGATACCTTTGCTGTAAATAGTGCTGCGCCTGACAACTAATTTCAAGTAACTCTGTGACGATAAAATACACTTTCGGAACAAAGAATGGGTATTACAAGACAGTCTACCACAAACAAAACTTCTATATCGAACTTTACAAAAGGTGTGATGCATTTTTCGAAGTAAAGGCCCGAGTACACTAGCACGTTTTGATGCAACTTTTGTCCCGGTTTCCACTGCAATTCTTCTCGCCGCCACGTTGTATCAAGTTTCAAGATTGTTTAAAACCTTGCAAGTTTTCTAACACTCAAATTCACGGAAATTGAAGGTGCTTTACATGTTACGCGAGTGCAACAAATAATGCATTGGGAATCACGACAAAAACTGCGTCTAAAAATTGCTAGTTAAAACTGGCATTTAGAACTTTAGGGTTTCGCCGTAATACAGCACAACCAAAACGGAAAACAGCACTATAAGAAACCCAGTAACAAATGCGACAAAAAAGAAGGTTAAACAATACCTGTGATATCAAATGAGTAAAGACCCTGTTACACCAGATAAATGTTTTTACAACTTGCGATAAAATGAGGTTGTCGAACAATTTTCTTCTGCCAACCCCTAGGTTAACATATTCTTTTGATTTTTTGACTGAAGAATGAGACTAATTGTCCAGAGTATGCTAAATACAGACAAAAGAATATTAAAGCAGCAGCCACTTATGAATAGGGTCTACAGTGACATCAATTGCAGCATGTAAAGTAAACCCGAAAATTTCTGCTAAAATTTTATTGCTAAGCAAGTTGCAAGAAAAACTTCCCTGAAGTCAGATGGTCTTAAAGAGTTTATATTGAGTTAAAGTAAATTGTTAACCCTCAAGTATATACAAACTGTTTTCTGGTTGATCGAGAAAGATATCCTAGTGTAACAAACTTTTTATAATAATTTTTCAACGACTTACTTTACACTGCCAACATAACTCATCGGAGCCGGGCGTATACCGTTATGGATAACGTACGGATAAACCTTATAAAACAAACAAGAAAAGACAACCAATGAAAAAGGTCTTCATAACAATGGACTTGGTGTTTACAAGTGGTTTGGTTAAACAAAACACGGCAGCAGCCAACGTGTACAGTGTGTGTGTACAGAGGACGGGGATGGGATAATGCGGCGAGTTGGAAATGTGTCTAACGCTACAAATCACGTTCTGCTTGTCACTGATTGTGAGTCAGGTATTCGTTGGCAATGTCCAGACTCTCGGATATTTAACCGATTTAGGCACAATAAAGCTGGGAGTTAAAGCCCTTCCCACCCTCCCCCTTTGAGGTGCCTGTGGCCACATGGCCATGTCGTCGGACTGCACTTGAAATAGTTATACCATCTCTCCTAAGTAAGAACCCAAGCACCGAGTAAACATTTTATGAGTGAAGAAAATGACTGTAATGAAGAATGAGTTGCGGATAACAGAAATCGGGAGTGGAGAAGAATTAAGAACGATTAAAATTATTGAAGATAAATAGAACTTAACACCTCCTTGGCGAACGGTAATTTCTTGCAATTCAAATTGTTACTATCACTGAATCAATAACAGTCTAAAAAGGAGTTCACCTTTCGATGACTTGATCTCTTTAGTCCTTGATCAAATTTCACGTCATCAACTCGAACTGCACCAGGTTTCTAAGTAGAGCAAAAAATTTCAAATTTATAAGGTCATGGATCTACTGATGTTTGACATGCTTGTAATAATAAAAGTACGAAAATGATGAAGATGATGATAAACAAGAAAAAGAAAAAGCAGAAGAAGATAAAAATGATAATAACAATGATATTTATTATTATTATTATAACTGGGAGTATATTTTATTATTATACCATTTTATTAGCTAACACAATAGCACACACATAAATCGCACAAAAACATAGACAAAAAACCGCACATACTGTGCATATATACATTGTAGAAGCCATACTATAAGTTCATCAGTTCATTGCAAAGTTTTATTTTTTTGAAGAAAGCATTAATCGTAAGGTCATTTATCCACTCGTTCTTAAACAGAGATTTCGGGATACCTTGCCGGATGTGGTCACAATGCTGTTCATACAGGAGTCGGCGTACTTTTCCCACTCGCAGTCGGATAGATCAAAGTGACACGGCTGAAAGTAAAAGACCAGAGAGCTCTTCAAGTTACTGTAAAATCCCGCTTACTAGTAGAAGCACCGGACTGAACAAAAGATTTGAGATAAAGTGTTTAATTGTTCGTTTGGAACTTTAGTGGTAAAGTGTTGGTCATTACTTTAAGCTTGTAAGAGTATTTTTTAAAAAAACGCTTAGAACTCTTTTATTCACTGTAGAAATCGCAAGAGCGGGATATGTGCACGTACAAGAAATACACTCAGGTTTACTTCTTTCTTTATAGGGGGTGGGGAAGAGTGGAAAAATCACACCATAAACACAGCAAAGAAGTCTGAATAGCAATTTTCGAAATAAACCTGAATCAGCGGCTTTCCAGAATTGTTCATAACATGAGTTAGGACGTCAGCCATTGAGAGCATATCGTGTATTTCCTTCCCGGTCGATTTGTCTGCTGTTTTTGCAAAAGAACATTCACTATTTAATTTCTTTAAGTGAACTTTAATTACAAAACTTATACAAAGTACGCGAGTGTACACCGGTGTAGAGTTAAGATAAAATAAAATCAGATAAAAAAATACTAAGAACGTAAAAAGGGTTAAAAATGGTACTAGTTACAATAGATATATATAAATAATGATTTCAAGCTCTTCCAATACTGTACGCTGAATGGTGTAATGAGCACTTATACTCAGTCAGCCGAGTCAAGAGTGGTCTCCACCCGTTGTTTAGCTTAGCATCGGTAATACTCTGCTGCGCAACACAACTCTGATATTGAGCACCATTTCATGGAAGAATCACTAGAAGCATTTTTGCTTTATTATTTTACACTTGTAAACGAAAAATCTGGCATCAAAGAAAAACGATTTAAGAATACGCGATAGATTCCAATCTATGAAAAAGTACAGGGCGATCCTCGTTTCGTGTTCAGTGGCTATCAAATGTTACGGACCTTTTTCCTACACAAAATTTTTAAATTTTCGAGATGAAGAATTTCATTTTTAACAGTGAACTTAATTTCATTTCAGTCTTGAAACTCCATCTATAGATTCAATTAGTGAACTTCATTTCTTTATTTTCTATTGTGTTTCTTTGAATCTGTCCCAAAATTTATTTTTGCCGCAGGCAAAAAATGAATACAACATGCGATTATTTCTTCCTCCATAAACTTTCTATAGTGATCTCTGTGTTTTAAACTACTTGTTCTAGATACTGGGATGTAAAGGCAGAATGGGCAACCTTTGCTGATTTCGATATAAAAAAAATCAATTGATTAACAGACGCTCATTCTTTTACCACATTTTCAATTTTATGTTGGTGATGTTTTTCGGTGCTTTAAACAAAGAATATTTGCCTCCACAACACGCACGACTCGGTGTCACCCGGGTCTATTCACCAAGTCTGGTAGCCGTATCAAGAAACCCAACTCCCGTATGTCTCTTTCAACAGAGGGTAAAACTGGAAAAGGTAGGACAGAATTTAAATTTCACGTTTAAATCCAAAAAATGTTCCAGAATACATTATCTAGCTAGTCAGCGTCTTTCTACAGGAAAAAAAGTGTTAACACATTGGTAAAACTTTGAGTAATCTTCAGTTTTACAAAACACGCCTAAATCTTGCAGAAACAATTATAAACTTTCTATTTCTAAAGTTACATGGACACTGACACGAAACTAAGGCTTTTCCTGACAATAAATCAGGCAGTGGAATTGTGAAAAACAAAACATGGAACATGAACTGGAGTTAAAATAATGAATTTCAATGTTAGGAAATGTTAACAGTTGAGAAAAAAATTATACTTACATTTGTATCTGTGTACAAATCGTGGTAAAAAGTGGAACTGCTGACAAAATTCACGTCGTTCAACTGGTGACAAAAATAGAAAAAATTGGTAATTCTTAACATGTATGTTATTACCATGTACATGTGAAAACAATATCGTATAGCCGTTAAATTTGCTGCAACCACAGATGCCCGCGCATCTCATTTGACTACGTTTCTTCTTTTTTTCATTAGTAACAAGTGGCGGAACAAAACAGTTTTAGAAGCGCGGGAGTTAAACATTCATGAGCTCATTAAGTGTGACGATTGGGCTTTTCCTTCCCACGATTATTTAAGTTTGAATATATTTTAACATTTCCGGTACGTAAACATTTCAATAACAATATACATGCAGTCTTTTTGCAACGGTTATCAGATAGGCCATGAGCAAAAAGAAATTATGATTAGTGGAACACATTCTTCCAACGTAAAGAAATGACGAGATTGTTTCCACAAACCCAGGCAGCCTGTTATCTCTGGTTTAGCTCTGTTAAGTTGCAACCTTTTATTCATTTGGATGTAAGATTATATTTAAAACTCTCTTTACCCAGAGCTTATATTGTAAGTAACGAGGATGGGAATATTGATCTCCTGGTTTAGAATAGCTTTTTAGTTATCGCTTCTGGTTACTATTTTCTATAGTTCTACAGTGTATTTGTCTCGTGGCGTTCTTGTTGATGTTCCCGTTGTTATGAGTAAACTCTGCAGTCTGATTTCCAAAACGTACACTCAAAATACTCTTCGAAAGTGTCTTGATGTGCAAACTACATCTGAAATTCACTTACCCTGCAACCACCAATCAAACACTTCCAAAATATCATGGAAAAGGTACTTGGAAAAGGCCTCAACTTCAGAAATGCAGAAGTTCTATGAAAAACAAAATGTGGAGTCGGCACCTTATCAAAAGTAATACGCTACACAAGGAACCATCGTCTATGCGTGAAGTGGTAAGGAAAATCGAGAGGACATGTATACAGTAGTTTTTCTCACCTGGGGAAATGGTTCTTGCACAAGGTGAATGGAGTATTCGATGTTGAATCGGATCACTGTGCACAGGGGAACCTATCCATGGAGAACAAACAAATATGATCTCAACAATATTCAAGTTATAAAAAATGCAGTAATTGAATTTTTGTTGAGAGTTTAGCTCTCTTCTTGTGAAACACAAAATTAGAGTAAAACATATAGTGCCTTCTGAGATAAAAGCTGTTTTTAAAAAACGTTGTCTCTGACTAAAAGGTTTATGAACGTTAAAAGTTCCAGACGTTTCAACCGATATCTTCGGTCCTCTTCAATGGAATCATTTTTATCACAATAATCAGTTGTTTTAATACACTTTACAGGACTAAACTTCGCTAATTCCCAGTATACACTGTCAACTTTTTGTTAAGTAATATTCCGGAAAAAAGCAGCTTAAAGGAAGAAAAAAGTATCAACGATAGAAAAGACTAATAAGAGACCATGCATCGGTCCTTAAAGGATTATCTTTCACAACGGAGTTGATTTTTTACATAAATGCCATCCTTTTCTTTCTTAAGAAAGAAATTCAATAGATACCGGATGTTTGCAGCAACAAAAACACTGTCTTTAGCTAAAGTATTTCAGCCTCAAATCAATTTATAGTGTTACAACAGTTCATAAAATAGTCCACCGTACCTTCTGTTTTATATATGCTTCCTTGAAGCTTAACTTCGCCTTTTCCATGGAAATTATGCAGGACTGTCCTAGTCTTTCTCATTGCCTGCAAGCTTAGAACTTGACTGTTGGGAGAGCAGATGTTTTTTCATCACCTGGTGGTAGGTGTAGATCGAAAACTGTTCTTTCGAAAACATTATTGTAAAACTGTAGAATTAATTTGAATCTTAATCTCAAAGATATTTATTTTCCAGTTCAAGCTGTTACTAGAAAGTAGAAGAGAAATTAAAATTGGACGTTTCGCGTTTCTAATTCTTCACTCAATAGACGTCTCTTTAAATTTTCTGAGACATTTACAAATTCTGCTCAAACGGGATTTACCAGGAGTGATTGCCTGGAGTAAATTTTGTCTTTTCTGTGTTATAGTATTAAAACTATGAAAATGCAACAAAAAAACGTATAAATGAATGTTTTGCTGTGTGTTGACTCTCGGTTAACAACATTTCTTGTTCAGTTAAAGTACAAAGAACTTTGGTGTGTAAATATCTTCAAGACATCTTCTAAGTCATTTACGCTGGAAGTATTATAAGTAGCTTACTAAAAAGCTATTTGTTTTTATTTTCTGAAAACAAGCAGGTGCGTGACAAATTAGACCGTAACTACCAAGCACAGACCTATTCACAGAATGTTAATTTAATTAGGACAAGAAAATCGTTCCAAAAACTGAGCAAAACTAAAGTTCTTAATTTTTCAGTTTGAAATTTCAAACTTTTTAGAGAATGAAGCTGTTTTTAAACAGCAGAGCATATGTTTTCAACACGTGGTTCAACTTCGTTGAGCATCTTTAGAATATTAAATTATCTCCTGTTGTTCGTACTCTATTAAAACTCTCCCCGGAAACTATTGACAGTAAGTGAAACAAGGTGTTTCTCAAGATTCTTCATAAATGGGAATTCATTAAAGATACATTTTTTGCTAGAACAGTAAAATAATGACGTCAGTGTGCTTACTGCAACATTTATCGGTTCCATGTTCTAAAATTGTATCAGTGAACCATTCTCAAACAATATACTTACTAGTAAAATTGGTACGATATCATCTCTTTAAGTTTTCCAAAAAGTGACACGTCCCTAGAACATGTATTTGCTTAAGCTAGCCGAGAAGGCTGGCATTTTTTAAATTCGTTGTAAACGACAGTATTGCTCGAGTTCATTGTAAGTTTGATCTCAATACCCATGATGTAATCATAACCGCTAAGAGCTCCAACGGGTCAACGCTGGGTATTTCTCAAAACGACAGTATTTTAACAAAAGACCCTGACAAATACCAGATCACGCGATCCAAAATCTGCAAGGAGATGAAGGTTTTAATAAAATCAAAATGGCGGCCAGAAGCTTTTTGCATCTCTTTGAATGTAGCTTGTCGATTATAGAGGGCTGTAGCAAGCCTTAGAAAACTAGGTGGAGGTGGGGGCACCCCGGGAGCTATATAAAGGTGCAAGTCTTCTAGGGGGTCCGAGGAAATTCTCCCCCCGGAAATTTTGAAAACTTGTTTATCTTTAAAAATGTCTTTCTTGGGTTTTAAACGCCATTTGAAAGAAAATCAGAGTATCTAAAACTAGTAAAATATTTCCATTTTTTGTTAGACTTAAGGCAATTTGCTGAGCTTGATCATGACACATTTGCCAGGGAAATGGGGGCACGGTCCTCCCCCCCTTGGTACGGCCCTGGACTGTCCACAAAAACAGTCGATAAAGCTTCTTTGTGTGTATCCACAATAATAGACGATAGAGCTGATTTGTGTGTCTCCTAATATAGACGACAGAGCAGCTTTGTGATTCAGACGACAAAGCTTTGTGAGTCAGACGACAGAGCTGCTTAGTGTGTCACCACAATAACAGGCGACAGAGCTGCTTTGTTTGTCACCACATTAACGGGTGACAGAGCTACTTTGTGTCTCACCACAAAAACCGACGTCAGAGTGCTTTGTAAGTCATTTCAATAAGAGACGATGGAGCTGCTTTGTGCCGACCAAACAAGAACAGGCGAAAAGGCTGCTTGTGAGTCAGCATAACAATAGGCGACAGAGCAGCTTCGTGCAACCACAACAAGAAACCAGAGAGCTTTATAATAGATACAGTAGCAAACAATTGCTGAATGTACCTACATATACAATATTTTTAATTTAGTTTTATCCTTATTTATTGTTCGTTTGAGTAACATTACAGACTACACTTATGTCCAAGACGCGGATCTTGATTACTGAGGGATAATATTTAAAATAATATAACAAACTTACGAGTAAACAATTAACAATAAAAACCTTCTAAAACTCTAGACAAAAGTCGCCTCTAGCTGAGGCTGAGCTAAAGTTACTGCACGTTTTTTGCGTAATGTAAAGGATTTGATTGTCCACCAGCAGAATGCCAGTTGCACTATCTGAACCTCCAAAATCCCCGCTTAGAGTTTGTGGCAGAGATGGCCAAAGACAACAAGCAAGCCTACGAATATCGCCGTCGATGCCCAGAAGTTGATAATGTAAACCTGTATATGTGCGCAAACAGGCAACATATAAATTTGAGATGCTTCAAGCTTCCATCGTATATATACGTGGCCTTTAACAGCTATATTAGATGTCTTGTCGGGGTTTCCACACGATCCGGGAAAGAATCTAGGTATTTAAGCCTTTGTCATGCTTGGCGTTCGATAGCAAGCCCTTGCATGAAAACTGGGTGGGGCCGGGGCGCCGTCCGAGCCGAAGATGCAAGCCTTCTAGGGGGGTGGGTCAATTTTGAAAAATAGTTTCTCTAAAAAGTATTTCCTGGGTTTAAACGTCATTTAAAACAAAATCAAAGTGTCTAAAACTAGTAAAATATTTCCAGTTTTCCTCAAACTTGGGGCAACTTACTGAGTTTGACAATCTTAAAAAAATTTTCTGGGGAAAAAACTGGGGGGAAGGGCATCCTCGGCCCCTCCCCCTGCTACGGCCCTGTTATAGCCTTGCAAAAGAGAAATTGACAACAATGCGGTAAGACGAATTGATTTACACTACATTACTCTGAGCAGTGACAGTAAATCACTATTTGAATCCTGCTCATAGCATACTATGTACGTTTAGTGAAATGCAAACCCGTGATTCAAAATCTTTTAGTGCGTTCTAGCCTAAGAAGCACGGAGATTAGATATGAAGCTTACGGAGATTAGATTCGTGATCGACAGAGCCCAGATTCGAAAACACCCAACGGAACTGTTCCACAAAATAATTGTTCTGCCTTTCGTTTCATATTCAAACTTTACATACTTCTTACAACTTCTTCTTAATACTACCCAAGACAACAGTTTACCTCGGCCCAACATAATGTGTGCTCTTTGAGAAGGCAAGTGTGTCAACCTTCTTCTTACTAGTAACATTTTGAATCTTGTTGATAAATATAAAAAAACAAGGTTTGGACAGTTTGAGGGAGCATTAACCGGTATATGTTAGGGGGAGGATTGATGAAAAAATGTTACTGGTATCTGAAAATTAATAAAATCTCACGAAAAAGTGCGTTAAGATAGCAGGAAACGGTGAGTAAATCTTTCGAAAAATATGTAATCAGATCCCCAAACAATATCAGGCAGTTGGAAAGCTCATCAAACACCCTTATACAAAATGCTGGTTTTGGGCCTTGCTCCACCACTGTCTTGAACGACATTCAGAATTAATGAGCAATGAGATGACATTGCAAGAAAACAATAGAGAAAATGGCGAACTGACAAGGAACGAGCGTAGAACTGACACAAACGAACTTTGAATACCATTATATGGGATCAAACTGACTTTGAATGAGCACTGAATAAGCACTGAACTACGGAACAACGTTAAATGAACGTTGACTTGACTTGAGTGAAAGTTGAATGTTGTTGAAAAGGGGTGGAGTTGTCATTGAATAGGGGGTTGAATTGATATTTATTGGGGGTTGAATTGACATTGTGAGGTTGACTTAGGGTTGAATTTGGCTACAATTGGCCTGCCATACAAGTTCTCCAATAATTACTGCGCAATTCGACCTGTCCCTTAAAATCCTCACAGCTTCGTCTAAAGCCAATACCACTTCAAACCAAAATTCTAAAATCTAAAGAGATTTTCTAACCATTGCGGCTCAAAACCAACTTCCCTTGTTGCAGAATTACTTTTATGGTTGAGTTGTATCATATTTACAGTTTGTCTGCATGCAGCTTTGCATTTGTGGTTAAAATGTGTTACATCTGTCTTTAGACAGCTATTTCACTTATGGTTAACTTGTGTTAGATTTATTGGTGTTATTACATTTATTGTTGATACAGACAAAAACCTTTGACTATGACCACGACCTTGACCCTGACCATGATCATGGCCATGATCTTGACCATGAACTATACCTTGACTGACCAAAACCAAGAACATGAGCATTAACAGTAACACGACCATAACTACGACCACGACCACGACCATAATGATCGCCATCACGAACATAACATAATCGTGACCTTAAGTGTTGTGTTCTTCAGTGACTGTGCCATGACTACACACTAAGGATCTCAAGTAGCTAGGGCGCGAACGTCAACAAAAACGGCTATTTTGTTTCGTATCACTTTTGTA
>JAOBYF010114778.1:0-11432 GCA_025403605.1 Parazoanthus darwini | reverse complement strand
CCAAGCCTCGACACCGTGACGAGGCTTGGAGGGCAATAACAAAGGATTTGTTCCACATGGCTAATTCGTGAGATAAGACTATAAAGCAAATTCATACCTCACTACCACCGCCAAATGTATAACTTTGAATATTTGCTAATATAACTGTGAAGCTTTCAATGTTTTCTTGCTGATAAAGTGAAACGTTTCAGTGTTTTCATGCTTAAACGACAAGACAGAGCAACAAACTACGATCACCAAGAGTCAGAACTGAATCCACGAAGAAATCTTTTTATTACAATGGCTGCATTATATATAATATTTCAAATAGATCGTTACATCATACTGTAGGTTTATGTATTATCTTAATATTATAAATAATTTTCATTCTATCTACAATTTTTGTAATATTTTATTTTTTTTACTTATCTTACTCAAAACGTATAGATTTTACTGTGAGCGGGGCTCCCATTGATAGCAGTCTTTGAGACTGGAGACTACGCTGTGCTGAATATATGAAGGTGGTTGTTTTCTTATTATTTTCCTTCTTCTTCGTCTTCTTCTTATTATTGTTATTAATATCATTATTACTATTATTATTATTTTTATAACAAACGCTTTTAAGGTTTTTATACCCCAGCCAGATCTTGTTCTAAATTTAAAATTGTTCTTAATTTTTTTTATATTTTTATTTTTGCACTTGTAGTTTGATTATCGATGTTGTAGTAATGTTAACACTGTTCCAAAAAAAGCGCCATTGAGCGAAAAAATCCAACATATATGTATATTTACAATACATTAATTGTACAGATGATACTGCTGCGCAGAACAAGTTACAGACACTATCATACCTTTGCTTGCTTAGGTTTGCTCGTCAATTCCTTCCTCCGTAAAAGATGCGAACTGATCCTGAAGTTTAAAATAATATTGGTATCAAAAACTTTGAAGCTTACGCTGTTACCCCCTAACTTGGTCTCTTACGATTTCGCTGCCCAAGCTCCCAGATAACACTGCTTTGTCTTTTACTGATCTTTTTTTGCAAAAGAGATTAACAGTCCCTAATTCTAAATAAGACTACGATATGCTCAAAATAAATATTTTGAAAATTTTGAACGAAAGAAAAAGGAAGTATGCAAATATATATATATACACCACTTCAAATCTCGCAAAACAAACAATCTTAAAAAAAGCAGGCGACGGCTTGTTTCTTTTTAAAACAGTTCGTCCTGGTAACACTGATGTGATTTGTATAAATGCCTGATGTCATTGAATTGTTTGAAGTATTACCTCCTGGGAAGTGCAATAAAGCTTGACGAAGAATATTACAACTAACGGCCATTTAATTGTTGAGAGTGGAGACTTGTAAAGACTGGTATACTACAAGGATCCTACTAGAATCAACAGTACCCAATATCTGTGTCAATGACTTGAATTACACTATTACGTTTACAGACGCGTTTCTACAGCTGTTCGCAGTTGATGCTTTAGAATACGCCCACGAGGTGCTGCCATCAGGTCTTGGTGTACATTAGAGACTGTGATCTATGACATTATTCGGCAATAACTGCTTGTTATCAACTACTAACGAATACTCAGGCAACGACCATCGGACCTGTGCAGTACGACTCTAGTTTTGAGTTCAATGACACTAAGATTGAAATCATGCAGCGAGACTCTTGAAATACTATTTTAAAAAAGGTGTATATACGTTAGATGAAAAGCTTTTTTCTAGGACATTGTAAAGAAAGAGGTTGGGTAAGGCATGCAGTAAAACTTTTTTCTTAGAAGAATGTGAAGGTTTCTTCCTAAAGAGATTATCAGCAGGCATATATGTACTTCTACACCTTGAACACTGTTGTTTTACTATTTATAAAATAGAGCAGATATAACGCGCCTTTTGATTGGCTCGCAGCGTGCTTTATTACTGAACATAGGCACTGTTTTATTATAAGCTTTGGAGTTTTTCAGAAATAAAGGAAGAAAGATTTAGAGTGGTATGGGGGTACGCGTGACATGCTAAGCTGCCTGTGAAAGGCGAAAAATATATAACAACTTTTGGCGCCAAATGTTGGCGGCGCGCCGCCGCCGCCGCATGTTCAGTTTCATTTTGAAGACTGAAGAAGAAACAGAAGCAGGAAGTGCGAAAAAACAAAAGCAATTCAGCCGGTTTAAAGAGGACTCGAGCATGGATGAAGTGCTCACTAATAGTAAGAAGCATAAAATCACCAACTGGTTTTGAAACTTGCAATTGCCGCAATTGACGATTGAAAACAAACGTCTGGGAAGACTTGGATCCCGTACTCGAACAACTTGATTAACACAAACACTTCGAGTAGATCTGCTCGAAATTTTGCTGGGAATACATCAAACACAGAAGAAATGTGGAATATTCTGAACTTAAGAGTACGGAGCTTGAAATGGATCGATAAATCTGAGGATTATTCGCTGCACCAAAATTTACAGAAGACTTTTGCACGGAGGAGGTCGCTCTCAACAGTTGAAATTGATGAAACAGGCTGGGTATGTGAAGCTATAAAAAAGAACATGTATTAATAGTCCTAAACTTGCTTGTTATTTTTTCGAACAAGAAATAGGGATGCTTTTGATGCTCTTGTTGAAGTACAAATGTTAGTTTCCGATCTAAATAAACCGTCTTGAACCATACTTTTATTTTGAAAACTTAATCAAAACGGTTTAATTGAAATTGTTGCAAACTGTAGTTTTGATAAGAACATGTAAAAAACGTTTGCTTGCTTTTCCGCGCGTTTGTTCATTTGGCTTTGGTTTGTTTACTTGCCTACGGCTCGTGTTCCTAGACAACCCTCGCGAACTTAAAAATTCACGCGTGAACTGAACATAGCACGCGGACTTAAGTGATGTTAAGCCTTTTAAGTAATCTTTGTGTTCACACTCATTCCAGTCCCATATGTCGCTTTGCATGGATAAAATGTAACATAGGTATTTAAGATATATAAACGTAGATAGGCAGGTGATATTGTATTTTTCTATATTGTACTGTATTGAGATGAACCGTAAAACCAATGCAAACAGGCGTTTCTCGAAGTATGTTTCTAATTATTTTAAAGTTTGCCATTTAGAAGGGATTACGATATTGATATTGCCCATAGAGTTCCATCAAGAAAGGAAAATTCAAAATTCCTGCCACCGATCAAACGCAAATTTACAAGAAGGATTAGAAAGGAATCAGTCATGCAAATATCAAGCAAACAATATAGACCTTGATTGCATGGGAAAACACCGCTTCAGAAAGAATAGGTATATATGACCACCTTACTCTCAAGGCTCAGCAGTTACTAAACAAAGCCAAAGATTTTTCAGAAACAACACAACTACACTTTTGGCAGGACAAAAAAATCGAATGTGTACCTGAAGAAAGACGATTTCGCAAGAGCTATTAAAGTTTCTGGAGAAAATGTTCTAACCAGGCTGGTCTCTAAACAACCAATACCACCAACAACAAGGCACTTCACTTCGCCTCAGATTCCATACACGGCTAACTTGTACAGCGCCAGAGGAAGCGGCCAAACAAGAGCTAAACACCATTAGATATGTTTATACTTTCATCATGAATGATCATCTTATACAATATTACAAATTATTTTTTGCATGACTTTATTTGTATCTATAACATCTATATATAATGTACAGATATTTAATCGTAATGTTATATCAACTTAGAAAACAAATTATGTTTGCAAATTTCCCATATTATGGGCAAATTGTCTTGACTTTACCTGGCCAATTTAATAACCTGTTAACAGAAAATCGCCTTCCTACCAAGAAAAGTTTAGATAAGCTATATAGCCTCTACGATTTTGATTTTTTCAAACTTAACACCAGACAAAGTATAATTATATATTCTATCAATTTTTTTCGTGCTAACTACTATTTGCCGAACAGCTTCAAAAAACGATCGACAACAATCGTATCGTAAAATCTTTTGACTCGCCAGAGTTTTCTTTATTGCACACGAATATTAGAAGTTTGAGAAAGAAAACTGACTAAGTCTTGAAACCCACTTACTAAAAGAAATCGAAATTGATTTTGATCTTCTTGGTGTGTCTGAAACTAAAGTAGCAACCAAAAATGCATCTTTAGATATAGATTTAAATATTGCTAACTATGTTTTTGAATATGTGCCCACGCCACACTCTAGCTTGTGGAGGAGTTGTTATGTACATAAACAATAAACTGAATTATCATTACCGTTTTGAAAGGAACATCAAACGATGCAATTCCAATCTTTATGGATTGAAATTATGCACTTTAACAACAAAAAGAATGTTATTTGTGGAGTTGTATATAGACAACACAATTCTAAATGATTTCTTATCATACTTTGAAAGTGCACTAGAAAAACACAGCAAAAAACAAAAACAAATATTTATATCCTTCGAGATTTCAATATAGATTTGCTCAAATGCGAACATGGACATGTAGTGATTTGTTCTTCTTTCGCTGGTACCTTTTTCCTACGACAGAAGGCCTACTGGTGTTTACAACAACAAAGTGTATCTCGAGTTAAAACGCAAAGCATCAAACTCGGCAACTAGAGCTGAATTAGTTATAGATTACCAATTTAAATCGCACTTGCAAAGAAGGTATTTTCGTATCTCTGCGAAAAGGCAAAAATACAATTGTAAAACAGTCATTTACCATATCAAAAGAACTTACTTTAGAGAAAAAAATCCTATGTCTTTGAACTGACATCATTTCTCCGAGAAATAGCCAATGATAATGGTGACACTACAGATCCCATAAGAGTGAGTACTATACCATTACAGAAAATAATTACTTGAAAGTTTGCCAAGAAATTACCACGTCAATAAGAAAAGATTATTATCGCAAATTTAAGCTAGACGTCAACGTGGGTAGCTACGTAGACATTCTTAGAAACACAGGTGCAAGAAAGACACGCAAACCTGCTTTTCCACGTGAAAAAAGGTTGTGCGATTTCTAGATTATCTGTCTGTCCATCTATCTGTCTGTCTGAATCTGTCTGTCTGAATCTGTCTGTCTGAATCTGTCTGTCTGTCTGTCTGTCTGTCTATCGTAAATACTAGCACTAACAACATCAAGAAGGACAAACCAAAACAAGTCAAGCAAATGCTGGTCAAACTAGAGGATAAAATGAAGCAAGAGCATCCCGGCTTAGAAGTCGGTATTTCGTCCATCATACATCGAAATGGTTACCCATCCCTCAACTCCATGATAGACCAGGTAAACTACCAGATCGAACAATATTGTCACGATAAGAACTTTTCAGACTTTATTAATAATTATAACATCGCTATCGAGAAATGCCTGAATAGGAGTGGCTTGCATTTGAACCAAAAGGGTAGCTCTCTTTTAGCTTTCATTTTTGAAAAGTCCATATATAAATTGAGATGATTGCTCTTGAGCAAAATCTCCTGTTGTAATTTTAATAGCTTCGAACAGTTTATTCAAAAAGCGCACAAAACGTTCGAGGACATTTAGATTTTGGGTGACGTGAAACAGAATTGTGATTTCTTATGCGATCCCCACGAGAGTCACACTACATGCCTCTCTCGACTTCAATTAACTTTCTCCAACAATAGCGGAACCCACAAGAGTTACATATTCACAACAAATAATGCTAAAAGCGCGTTCCGTTGTTTATCAGCAATGAATACCTGATTTATGGCGTTAGAAAGATCGTCAACCCAGATTTATCCAAATTTGATCTCTAAAACACTTTGACAAGCAAGAGCTTATTAACGACCTTAAAATTGCAAGCTGGTCGGAAGTAGATAAAATCAAAGATGTGATTCGAATTTTTTGAAGAACACATTTCTTTCAATTCTTGATAAACATGCACCCTGCTGAACGTTCAGAACACGAAACCAGCCTTCACCTTGGATCAACTCAAATCTGAAGCAGCAGATGTATGCTAGAGAAAATGCCAAGAAAAAAGCGTCTAGAAATGGTTCTGCCAAAGATTGGGCAGCTTATAGAAGAAAACGAAATGAAGTTAATCTAACGGTAAAGCATGCGGAAATCACATTTTACCAAAACTCGATATTAAATAACACATATATTCCAAAGAAAACCTGGTCAATTCGAAACTGTCAATTCTTCTAATAAAACTGTAACAGATTCGAGAGAAATTGCGGAAGCATTTTTCAATTTGGCATCGAAACTAACTTCATCAATCGATCGATATAGGTGATATGAATGTGACAAGATAAAGTGCTCTACAAATATCCCAAGTACTACCTTCTAAGCGAAAGTCCTAGAAATGGGCCCACACGGCGAAAGAGAAAAAATCTCTGATCCCGGCAGCGGGAATCAAACCCACGACCTCCAGAACATATCACCGTTGCTCTACCAACTGATCCTACAAAACCTTGTACACTTAACTTCTGTAATTACACTTTTTCTGTTATGCTGGTGTTGTTGGTGGTGTGGCATTAAGTTTTGCTATGTTGTGAGCGCTGATCTTCTTTTCTATGTTTGGAGCAGCTCCCTTTTAGTGTGTTCTTGTTGAAAAGCGTTTTTAAAGGATGCCCGTTGCCAAATGATTGTTTCTCGGTGTGTAGAAACTTCCTTCCCACGTTGATGGCAATACTTTTGCTATGGGGGAGGGGGATGTACCGAGTGATGTTTCTTCGCCGGCGCTTTTTCTCTGTGCGTTGTTGATTGTACTTGAGCTGGTAGCTGTAGCCGCTTCTATGTAGGATGCGTTAGTACTTTGGCGTGGCTTTGTCGAAGCATTGTTTGTCAGAGGATATTTCATTGAGCCTCTTGTTTATTGCCGGTGGGATGTTCTTAGAGTTTTGCTCAGGTCCAAAGTTATATCCAGGGATCACATTAATTATCTTTTACTGGCCTCGATGCTTATTTTGAGCCCGTTATTAGTGGACACTTTGCAGATCTGCTTTTTGACGCACTCGATTCTTCTAGCTGTTTCGTTTAATGCACCCAGGCCGTCGCCCTCTTCTCCCTTCTCTTCCCCCGCGGACATTTATTTTCCTTCGCAGCGAAGGGTCTCTTCCCAATATGATAATAACAATAAGAACAACAACTACAATAATAATAATAATAATAATAATAATAATAATAATAATAATAATAATAATAGTCTTTTTAGAAAAATAAAATATTCAAAATCAAACGTTCGAGTTTACAATAAAATGAAGTAATGTATTCTGCCGGTAGGCTGCAATTTGGTGCAAGCCAACAAAAGAATCAAAAATGTTTCTGTCATGTCTAACCACAGGGAGCTGAACGGGATTATTGTAAATAAACACATAAACTATATGAACCGCTAGTTTATAATTGTTTGTTTAAACTATCTTCATCCTTTGGTACCTTTAATTTATTGCATACGCTAAGATCAGCCCTCCTTTGCACTAAACAGCCGCATCATGAGACGAAGTTGTGGATAAAGAAGGAGTCGCATTACATGTTTGATAACACTTGGGTTCATTTTGAGACATAAACTCATAAGCTAACATAAATCAACCTGTAAGTTTTGACCAAGCAGCCTAAACAAACAACAATGATATTGCGCAATTACCAGTCAACGTAACTTTGGGCGCGGTATCAAAAAAATGGAAGAAAGAAAACGTTTACAAACCTTACAAATAAAGAATACCTGTTTTGTCCGGAAACTCGCAGTAAGCTACAGAATTGTAGAAGATTCGGTAGCACCTGAAATTACTAGCGTGATATCTAACAAAGAAACAAAAAAAAATCTTTTGCTGGGTTTCGAGACAAAGCAAAGCACTTGGAGTTTTTCAATCGTTTTCTCAGTCCTAATAATAGAATATAGGTCGATATGACAACATCGCATTGGATGTTGAACAGTGAATGAAGCTGGTGTTTCATAGCAAACAGAGTAGTTGCAGAAAAATCCTGACCTCCATCATTCTGATCACATATGTAACGTCATTTGCATTAGTAATTACAAATTATTCATGGACACTTTGTTAAGTTTAAATAATTGATTAACATATGCAAAGCCATCTAAATAACACTGAAAAATTTGGACCTGTATCACGAATTTTGTATCAGTCTAAAATCTGATGTTATCGCTTATTAAATGACAGAAATGGAAAAAGGATGTCAAAGTTAGTACGCAGCGAAAATTTGGGGGTTCTATCTCAAGAAATGCGACTTATGACGTTAAAGTTAATTATATGTATGCTGAACTTCAGGTAGACGTGCGCACTTGCAAGTTAGTGAAACTCACTAATTCACCGGCCAAACATTCTCCCCATTTTATGTTGTTGTTAAAAAATGGGCCAATTTGAGATAAACCCCCGGATTTTTGCTGTTTTCTAAGTCCAACATCGACTTGTTCTTTCCGTTTCTGGCATTAAAAATGCTAACTAAAAGTTTCGAGTGACTTACAGCTCGTTGCGAAGCCGAGATGACGAGATGGCGAGTTGACAATCACTAGTGGAGACAATAGCGAGAATTCTAATTGTTTTAGAAAAGCCTTTATTTTATCTATTTTCTTGGTCTTGCAAATTATGTACAAATGACCACTACCAGGAAAACAAATTCAAGATGTTTTACGGTTCAGTTCGCCTGTTACAGTGGGACTTCTGAATGTGTTCATCGCTCTCAATTTTTAAGAAAGAGTTTAAAAAATTACATAGTGTCATCGAAAAAATTTTTTGGCCGGAACATACACGATTCACTTTCCTGAGAAGCATGCTCTATTTCTGTCTCCGCTAACCTATAAATACTTAATCAATTATCTATTTGTTGATTAAATACTTTACAATTTGTCTCCGCTCTTTTTGCTATAAAAATTAAGGTAAGGTGCAGGAACTTGTTAACCCCTTATGGGTTGTTTCCTACACGTTCCACGTCTATGTTACTGAATTGTAATTAAAAATATTGTTTTGTAAAAGTGAAAATAAACAAACTGTTAAACTGTCTCCAAGCTATGTTATGAGCCTGGGCCGGAAAAACAATATTCTTATAAAAACAGGAAAAAGTGTACTAAAACAACAAACTGAAGAATAACTTCTTACGGTTCTTGTCGTTCTAAATTCTAACAGTTGATGTCTCCAACAAAACGCGTCGGAGAACGAAAGCAAACACAAATGGAAAATAGCATGGGCAAATCTAAGCAAACAAACAATCAAACAAACAAACAAACTGAACAAATAGGCAAACAAATAAACAAGTGTGTATAAAAAACAAACAAACAATGCGCGTGCAACGAAAAATAATGGTTATGCAATGAAGCCAGGTAGAAATTGAAAAAAAGCCAATATTAAACTTAAAAAGAATGCAGTAAAAAACACTCTTGACCAAGTACTCCGCCCATCATTCATCGCGCATGGCATAGGCATAGGCAGCAATCAGAACGTACGAAAAGCACACTTCTTTGCTTTGCTACAGGTAACGCAGGATCATCCGAGTTTGAATTTTAATTAAAAGCTAAACTGAGAACGCAACAAGTCATCTTTACTGCTTTTTTGCCAGTATGGGATATTTAGATACCTTACTATCATTTAGAAATTTTAAAGTCAGTTATCGCATAACGTGAAAATTCTGACCCCAGCTAAAGTTCTCAATCGACCTTGGCCTTCAGCTTTTGATGTCCAAGTTGAGTCAGTCTAGTTTGGTGGTAGGTCATTCTGATCTCTGCCTTAATTTGGAACCCCTTGAAATAGTTCCATCCTTTTTCATTGTGAAACGACTGATTTTTAAGAGTGTAACACTATTAGATTTTTTATATGGCATGCACAAGGGCTGCCTACATTTCAAAACGAGTAAGTTATTCCTATAGAGTGTTCCTATGGAAGAAACTTTGTTGTTACATTTTGTCTCCTTGGCATAAAATAGCGAATATCCAACTTCAAATAATTAGAGTGCAGACGGCAGAGTGTACTTAAAGTTAAACTGAAAATGTAAATACGATACGTTGAAGATCTGGAGTTACAACAATGGAGTTTTTAAAGCTCAAAATTTGTATTTAGGCTTGTATAGCTCGGTGGCAGCTTGTGCCAGACCCAACAACTTAATTATCTGTATACATTGTTAATTTTCCAACCATACACTGTACTTAGTACTCAAATAGTATTCTGCATGCAAATCATACTAACATCTTTAGTTTAGAAGCACTGTCATGCCTTTGCGATTCGTGGACTTTGTTGGTTTAAAGCTTGGTGTTGATATACCCCAGGGAGTGTTCTTCAATCACTATGGTGGGGGTATGCGACGCGCTTCGTGAAACCCTTACCCGTTTCAGACCAAAATATGTGGATTTCCCCACCAATTTTCAGACCTGAAGCTAAAATTGATACCTGTTTTCAGACCAGTATGTGCTTCGATCCCAAATCCAAAAAGGCGGAAGTGTTGTGAATCAAGAAACAGTAACTAAAAATTGATTGTTGTTATGGAAAGCAATTTAGCTAGCCTGAAACTGCCAACTGGCCAATATGTCAAAGCTCGATATTTTATGTACAACCATTTGGAAAACTATAGGGGTGTGTGCTACTGCGCTGGGGGGATGGGGGGGGGGGTACGGGTCCAAGTGACCACCACTCCCCTGTTAGTAAAAATAGCTTTGCCGGTAAGGGTTAAGTTAGCTTACAAAAGCAAACTAAAGACTGAGTATTTACTTGTTTTTATTAGGCAATCGTATCATAGCAAGGAAAGTCGTACCGATTGCAATTACCTAATTTGATTAACGACTGTTTTTATCTGTGAACTCAATCATTGATAAGAAGGAACAATATCAATTTAAAGTATATCAATTTCCAGCGTGCAAAACTAAATCAGAGACATCATGCAGGCTAATCGCCAGCACAAACTCTCCCTTCTCTCCCCCCTGTAAACTCCTATTTACTTAGCAAAACCCCATCGTCCCGTCTCTTGCGATGGTCGGTCGGTCGGTCGGACATAAAAGAAAGAACACTTGAAGGGAAGAAGTCTTGAATGCATCTCTTGTTAAAACTAAACTTTCAGTCGCCCCAATAATGAGATTGAAACTGTCAAGCAAGTCTGTTTGAAAGTTAATGTTTAATGAAAAAAGCAGTCTTCACGAAAATTCTTTTCCAAAAAAACATTCAGTTTGTATTCCAGTTGACTTTTGCATGCTAAATCTGATCAACTATACCTTAATATGTAAGATATATGATCAGATGGTAAGATATGAAATTTAACATAACTATCAAATGTATAAACAGCCTTAAAAATACGTACAACACTCTAGTACAAAGTGTACAAGAAAAATTACTTGATGCCTATTCTGTGCAAAAAAATGTAATTCTGTGCAAAAATTATTTGTAATTCTGTGCTACTACTAACTAAATTTCTCAAATATGATTGGATGAGGTTACAATAGACAGTCAATGAGCCAATCAAAATATGGCAGGTTCAATGACAACAGTGGAGGAAAATTAAAACACAACACTTTAAATAAAAACCTCGAAACATACAAAGAC
>JAOBYF010114667.1:0-11433 GCA_025403605.1 Parazoanthus darwini | reverse complement strand
AGTAAGTGTAAGGTTGCTAGTGTTCTGTGAGGGCTTCTATAATTTGTCTAGTGTTCAAGTCTTCTGACTTCTGCAATTATACACAACACCAGAGTAGCTGGCAAGAGAAAGTTTTCACATACACTGTATACTGCAGTTGGGAGAAGTAACATACTTGTACCATGACTGAATTGGCCAAGGTCAAAGGTGCGGTTTAGATGGCTATTGAGTTCCAAACAGTCATGCGACCCTAACCTCAAGCCTAGGTTCACGGTACATGTTAAATTGTATGTTACTTCTGCAAAGATTTCTGAATCTTTCTTCCTTTCCTTTAAGATTTTCATTGAAAAACAAGAATCAGGTTTAAATTGCTGTTCCTATATATATAATAAGTTTTGCTGTAGGTGACTGTAATAATGAATACAAATGAAGGTGTAATGACAACCTTAATTGTTACACTATTGTCTCATTCTGACAGATCTAGAAATTTTGAAAAGGGGAACATCAAATATACATACACTGAAGGTGTGATTTTCTGAGAGGGGAAAAGGCTTAAATTTATTTAGCCCTCAGAAAAATTTTGAGTCACTGGTGTTTTGACTGTATTTATAGAGTTTGACAAACTTATACTGGTTCGAAATCGGTTAAAAAGTCTGATCCCCCTTCTGGATTTCTTAAAAAAATTGTAACCCCTCATTAAAATGACCAGCTCCTGGCCTCCCCATAATAATGTCATGCATCTCTAATTAGCTTAGGTACAGTAAGTTAATATTTAGAGTTTTTTTTAAAAGGTTTAAGAAATGAAGGATGTCATTAGTGCCATGAAGGACTTTTTATTCCTAGGAGAAATTACAAACTTATCATCAGTAACTTTAATTTTAAAAGTGACAAAAATTATTTCATTTTGGTATTTGCACATTGCAGATAATATCTGAGGGAACGTGCTGAACATGAACTACTGAAAATATCGCAATATCCACATGTATCAAATTATGCATGAAACTAGGAAATTTAGCTCAAAAGTTCTTGTTTAAAAAATTGAGATAATTTAGTTAGAAACACTTCATATGTCAGGTTTGGGGCTAGTTAAGGGTTAAAATGCCATCACCTGAACTAATTGCCTTTTTTTTGTAGGGGACTAATTTCTCACTTATAAAAGGCAGAGGGAGAGATGCAAACTAATTAGCCAAAATGTTAATTAAGCTCAACCACAGACATAATGTCTTAGTTAATGTTCCTGGTAGGGAGAGGCCTGGGTCTCCCTACCTTCCCTTGTTTGGCTTAGTTACTTTTATGTATGGGCTGTGCTGAAAGCATTTACCCCAGTGGGCATAATACTAGTGTTAAATTACTCTGAAAAATAAAGTTATTTTCTGGTTCTTTATATCTGCAGGCCTTGATCAATTGTACAAAGGATGTTACAATGATGAAAGCACTGACAGAGACCTGCCCCATGTTCCTCAGTATGCAAAGGAACAAGTTACCCCTGAGTATTGTGTGGGAACCTGTGCTGCATTCGGGTAAATTATTTGCTATTTAGGGTATATGTAACCAATGGACTCATGTCCCTTCCACGACACCTAGTTTATCAACACCTATCTTCCCCTTAACTGCTTTGAAAACATTAGGGTTAGTTGATTATTCACTCCAAAGATGATAACCAAACTGTTTAATAGAACTGAGACTTATTCAATTCATCACTTAATTAACACTTTTTGGGAGTGATGAAAGGGTTGAAGTAAATATATTTGTTAGTTTATCAGTTATGCTATACCTGTTGACTGAGCTTTTGGGTTTAACATCTTTACACTCATGAACCATATAAATTAAGTTGCTTATTGTTGTAGAGATATATGTACAGAGTCTTAAAAAGTAATCTGCTTCACCACTCTTGGTCAATAGCCCTTGTGTTTCAGAGGACGCCACGGTTATACATAACTATCGAGTGCAAAGGCTACAGAGTTTGGGGGAGGGAGTGGGGGCAACTGCCCCCCCACTTTGGGTCACCAGTTAGCCCCCCACTTTCAAAGTAGCTCCGTGGCCAATGGAATGAGGACCAGAGTGAGTTTTAAAGGCTGCTTTAAAGATAACTGACCCATTATATGGCCCCAATAATTCTTCAGCACGTGCGTACGCACTTTGCCTCCAAAGCAGCCAGAAATCGGAAATAAGACAGCTGCTTTGGAGGCTAGTACGCACTTGGTGTGCACCCAAAGTATTTTGTTTCCATAGGAACCACACATTCAGTGGTATCTACTCAACATGTATGAGGCCTTGTTTACGCTCTGCACCAGATAGACACCAGGTTACACACTGTTATGGTGTAAACAGGAGCAGTTTTCCGGCACCAACATAATATGAATAACATAATATGTCAATCCAAATTGTAACATAATGTGTCAGGTTTATATTATATAAAGGATAGGATTTCATGTTGACATGCGAATCGTTCCATTACACAACACTACAGTGCAACGTGCCTGTCAATTACAAACCGGAGGAGAGGTGAGGGGAGGGGATTAGGTCGGTTTTTGAAACCAAACAAAATTTTGTTCAAAGTTTATTTCAAAACTGTTCAAATTTCACACCCCGGGTCAAACGCAAACGACCAAATAGGCCCTTTGCATCACGTGACTAGTCATTACACTGGATAGCAAGTGGTCCAAGTGTGGGTGCGAAACAGCATAAATTCAGATCCTTTCATTATCCAGCTCTTAAATTGTAAACATAACGTAAAACTATTAAGGTTGTGCTTTTTCTGGAGGATAAATTATGTCCTGTTATCGCACCGACACTGGATGGCATTCAGTCAGGTTAGTCACGTGATGCAAAGGGCCTATTGGTGACCTATATCCAGTGTAACAACTTGTCAGCAAACGGTGAAATATCACAACCTCGCGCAGTTAATAACTGACAAGTCCCCCATATGTATCCGGCTTCTTGTTACCCTCCTCCGGCTTATTATTGATAGGTGCAGTTATTGGAGGCAAAAAAAACACACCTAATATGTGACATATCACTTTCAGAAGCTTTGCAATTCACATTCGAACGGTACGGTGCGAGTGTGCAGGAAGAATAAACAGAAAGGTCTATACGCTACTTGTTTTGCTTGCGGCGAGAAAAAGCTACTGTGTTATATAACCTGCACGTTTTTTTGTATGAGCAACCGTCAAAGTTTTAAAGGTCTGACTATGGTCACTCTCCACTTTCTCCGGTTTTTGCTTCCACATGTTCTCGTCTTCCGAAAGACCTCAGTTTTTACAATGACAGGCGCACAAAATCATTTTTTTTAATTTCGGGTAAAATGGACCGTCTCTTGAAGGCAATAACAATTTTTGCCAATTTTGTATTTTGCGCAAGTTTTTGTTTACAGGATCAAAATCCCGCAATATCTTGTGCAGTAAACGTCTGAAGAGAATATAAAAGTCATTAATTGTGCCGGAATTGGGGCTGAAGGGAAATTGGTTGGGCAGCTAATTTTTTTGGCCAATTCTGTATGTAGGTGGGATTTCGAGTCAAAGATTTTTGAGAAGGAAAAATATTTTATCTTCAGCTTCATCCCCGGCCATAAACAATGACTGATTCCTTAGGCCCAATTAACACGTAAACATTTTTTTTCTTAAAAGTTCAAATTTTCGAAACTGTATATACGCGTGGACGGTTGTTGTTTTCATGCGAAACGCTATCGAGTTAAGACTAACCTGGCCCATAAACTGGCTTTGTATCCCGGCGACAACAGCCACACACGACGTCTTCGTTTTCGAAAGTTTCGGACTAGCTGTCCATCAAGTACTGTTTATGAAAACGACAGTTTTATGAAATTACACTTTGGAGAGCGCTTTGGAAAGTTTCGTTTTTGTGTCAAAATGCTCAAGTTGTTTTCATTAGCAAATTAAGATAACTAGCCAAGATGGACAGCGAAGTACAAGCTAATGTGCATCGGAGGGAAAACGTTTGGTGTGTGGCTGATCGTGGACGACTTTTGGATAGTAGCTTCCTCCGCAGTCATCTACAGTTGTCATTTCCGGAGTAATAAGTCGAGGGGCCGAATGCCCCGAGCGAGCGCCGAGAATCTACTCGATTCGTTTCTCAGGCACCATCCCCATTGCTATCAATTGCCATCGATTGCCGTAATCTAACACTCATCTGCCATCACTCACAGTTTCCGGCAACTTTCGTAAAAAATAACCACAGGAGACGCCTGCGAAGGATGCTATGTTGGATAGCTGACATAAAATTAATATACCCAGAAGTTCCAATTTACTATGAAAATTTACTTTCGGCTTGACGCCCTGAACCGGCTCACTGTCAAGTTACTTGTATTCGTTAATCTAATTTCCGTATGAACGGTAGGAAAAACCGGAATTACCAATTAATTACATGTAAAATACAAAATTGCTTTTTTTAACGAAGGTGTGGGGTCTAATTAACTTCAGTTACATGTACTTGTATTGTATGACTGCTAGCACTCATAACCCTTTCTTAAAAGAAAGATTAATTTCTGAAGGGAGACCAAACAAGGTATTGATACGGCCTGCTTCCCTAAAATGATCAGAACGTGCGCCGGGCAAGAAATGGGACCTGTTTAAAATCTCTCTTTATTGAAAAACACTGTAGGTTTGAATACGCTGCTGTACAGAATGGAACGCTGTGCTTCTGTGGAGACAGCTACGGCCGTCACGGAGAAGCTGCACAGGAATCACAGTGCAATTCCAGGTGAATATATGACGTTCTGTAATACCAAAGGGTTGGCGTTATGGTAATGGTTAATCCAGAGCCAATACAAATCAGACACGTTTTAAACCACTCGACCACTTGTTTTACTATTGACACCCAGAAAACCAGAGTAGCAAGATATTCTAAGGGTTTTTTTTTTCTTAAAACTTTTAGATGATATTACCAAAAGTAGTTAGAAGCAGGCGTAGCTTAGTTGGTTAGTGCGCGGTCTTCGAAGCTGGAGGTCCCCAGTTCGATCCTCGGTGACTCCAACGTCTGTTTCGACTTTCTTCTGCTTCGTGTTGCTTTAGCTTTATATACTCGTAAAAGGGAGCACTGACAGAGGAAGGGGGGTAATGTGCGCGCCGAGGTTTAACAGTTAATTTAAAACTGTCATGTGGTACCCTTGTAAAAAAACGTCGCTTTGCCTTTACCTTTTACGATTACTAAAACGTGACGTCACTGTGTTATTACGCATATGTGAATAACCGAAATTTACACATTGGCGTCATCAAAAAGCTTCTTTAATCATATTAATGACACTGCTTTTCTTAGTACCTAGTCTTCCACCTGGCAACGTCCAGGCACACAATACAAGCTCCACAAGCTTGATGGTAACCTGGAAGCCAGTCCCACAACAGTATGTCCATGTAATTCTCCGAGGTTACAGAGTGACCTACGGAGTAGCAACCTCTAATGGCAGTGAGCCTCAGAACGACACCACACGCAACACATCCGTAGAGATTACAGGACTGCGCAAGTACACTGAATACATGATTAGAGTTCTGGCATTTACAGTGAAGGGAAATGGAAATGTTTCGGCTTGGATATCAGTATCAACGGATGAAGATGGTATTCATTTACAAAAACCTCTTTCAAACCAGATAACATAGGAGACATACCATCGACGTCTTATTAGATTGTGCGATGCTAACTCCCCAAACTGGATTTGTCTTAACTTTTTAATAATCTTACAAAATCTCATTTATTATTACATGTTTATATAGAGACACACAACCGCTTTTCTTTATTAGTTTTTAGTAGCTGTATCCAGAAGTTAAAGAAGCACATATTGTCATACAATGTGTAATTCACTGTATTGTATTCTGGCGTTAGACGCAATTATTTTTAACGGTTTAATTCTATTTTTCTTGCCAAAACTAACGTTTGTTCAGTTACTGCGCTCACATAGTGGGTGGCTACTCCTAAAATGGTCTACAATTGGTATAGGATTTAATGGAGCCGAAACCAGTTGTAGAATTGCACACATTTTAGGTATCCTACTGATGATTGGTCACTGATTTGCTTCATATTTCAGCGACATGATAGTTGTCTGTGTGCAATTTCAATGTGAAATAATATCACCCATAGAAAATTCAGTTTTTTCTTACCGAAAGTAATAAACTTCCCTGTTTTACGCTATTGCCGCTCAAGTGAAGTGCACTTGGATCATAAAAAAGAAAAAAGCCAGGGGCAGTCACTAAATGAGAGTTTTTTTAGTCCCCAGCGAGCCGCCACAGGCGATTACAGGGCACAACACAAGTTCCACGAGTCTAAACATCACCTGGAATGCAGTTCCAGAAGGATTTGTGCATGGAATACTACTTGGATATCGCGTACTAAGCAAAATTTCTTCGGAACCAGACGCAGATTATGTGAACAGAACCACTTTGAAACAAACCATGGAATTAAAACGGTTGAAAAAGTTTACTAAATACGATCTTGTGGTGTTGGCATACACGAGGATAGGAGACGGGAAGGCATCGTTGCCAATAACCGTCTCAACAGACGAAGATGGTAAGAACGCGTAAATAGTTTCAAAATCTTTGCTACCGACAGAGTTCGTACATGTCACGAAATTCTGGAACGGCATGGAGTTTAAATATGGAAAAATTGGTAACAGAGAATCAGAGGCTATCAGAGCTGTTTTTGAATAACTAAAATGCAATCGTCAATTCATTGCAAATAACTTCATGTCCATCCATTTTCGAGCAATTTCGGAACTTTTTGTTGTGGATTTTCTAAAATAAGGTTGGAGAAACCATCGAAAAGTCATGGAATGTAGGAATAAATTTTTGTTCGAACTCTGTCCGAGCGCTGTTAGGCTAAAAATGGTTTTATATCCTAAGGTCAGTTTCTGTTTTTTGAAGTAGATCAACCCCGTGCTGTAAAAGTGGTCACCCTTTCAACATCGGTTCATCAAAACGTTTTGTTTTCCAAATCACTTCTCGAGACATTTTCCAAAGTTTCAGTTCATAAAAACCTAGGTTTTCAACGCGAGAAAGCTAAGGTGGTTTTAAAGTTTGACGGGAATTAATTTTGATATTGCGCGTTCAGGTTCGATATACAGTGTAAACGGAAATTTGCTCAAACCAATCAATAAGCCTAACATTGTAGTTTGCCTATTACCTAATACCGGCTTACACAACTTTTTTCAATAAGCTGCATATAAGTAGCAAATGCTGTCTTTTGCTATCTTACAACTTTCTTATTCTTTAAAAAAACAAATACTTACAGCATTGGTTGTATTTCATTTTCTTTAGTGCCCAGTCTTCCTCCACAAAATCTCCAAGCGCACAACACCAGTTCCACAAGCCTGCTGGTCACGTGGAAGCCAGTCCCAGATGGTTTTGTGCACGGTATACTACTTGGGTATAAAGTTTTCTACAAACGACAAAAAGATCAGAATGGTGAACTTGCTAATGATACCACAACACGCGTAAAACACGAATTAGGCAACTTGGACAAATATACAACATACGTGATCAAAGTGTTAGCATTTACAGTGAAGGGTCATGGGGTGACGTCACTGAATGTGACAGCCAGAACGGACGAAGATGGTAGGTAACCTGAACCTAGGAATAATAATAACTTTATAACTAACGGTATAGAGAAGTTCATTACAAATGTCCTGAGTAATCACTTCTAAGCGATAGCCCCAGAAGGGATTGGGTGTGGTGGAATTTGAACCCACGATCCTTCGAACAGATTACCGTTGCTCTACTAACTGAGCTCACAAGGCCAGTTGGGAGATGGACGTGGGTAATTTTGATGGTAATGAAGTAGCAAATGAATATGTAAGTGAGGGGGTAACCAGTGAGGTTTGACCGCTGAGCACTAACAAACAGATTTAGTGATTTAAACATGATAAGTTGAAGTGCTGTATAAATATCCCAAAGTAGATGTATTTTTGCCATAAAAACTACCGTGAAATTCACTTATAGCAATGAGCTCAAACAAAAAGTTAAAACTAATATATTTTCCACTTTTAATTTAGTTCCCAGCCTTCCACCCCAAAATGTGACTGCACACAACACAAGCTCGACAAGCTTGTACGTAGCCTGGAAACCAGTTCCTGAAGGTCACGTGCACGGCATTTTGAGGGGATACTGGGTACTTTACCGTAAGATAGACACACGTGACTTTACGCGCAGGAGAACAACACAGCAGCAAGTGAATCTTACGGGCTTGCACAAATTTACAGTGTATGACATCCGAGTTGTTGCCTTCACCATAAAAGGAAGTGGAATCGAGTCTAAGCCTATATTTGTTTCCACGGACGAAGACGGTGAGTTCGGCTCCCCAGCTCAGTATTATGCAGGACCTCAGACGTGCTTAAGTCCCATTTCTAACCAGGAACACCTGAGAACAAATGTTCCTTATTGAATGAGACTTTTGTTTGTGTAACCTCAAAATAAGCTTAGTCGAGGGTTTAAGGCAGAATTGCATGTACATGCAATCATTCTACTTTTAAAAAAGAAAATGTCTTTGCTCCTGTTAAATCTGTACATACTAGTTCACGGAGATACTAGAAAAATTAAGAACTCCCATACTTTTGTGTCTACTACGGTTACACACGACAAAAAAATTATTTTCCCTCGGAAAAGTGATGTTCTGCTACCCTTATGTGTTATCAGTTAAAGCTTGTTTACACCAGAGAAGCGAGCGTAAATATATCCAAATTAGAGACTCAAGCCGCGGAAGCAAAACAACACGTATGCGCAGTTGTCTCTGATAATTCGTGAAGTGAGCGCAAATGCAAGATAAAAGAAATTTTCTTTTTTTTTCTTCTTGTAAGTGCGTCTGCGCTTGCATCACCCAATTCGCAAGCTCAGTTTCATTGCACTTGTGTCTGCGCTTCCGTCTGTGGCATGAACTAAAGGTTTAATAATTCACTAAAATTTTCTAATTGTTTTTATCATTAGTGCCAGAAAAACCACCACAGAATTTGCGCGCTCAAAATACAAGTTCTACAAGTCTGAAGGTTTCTTGGAACACAGTTCCTTCGGGCTACGTTCACGGAATATTACTTGGATACAGAGTATTTTACAAAGAAAAGGGAGCTGCCAAGTTTATAGCGAGAGTTGCCAAGCAAAAACCTCTCTCGATGGAGCTGAAAGGCTTGAGAAAGTTCACATTTTACACGATAAAGATCTTGGCCTTCACAAGAATAGGAGACGGGGCCAGCTCAGCTGAAATATCCGTACAAACTGACCAAGACGGTAAGATAATCAAAAGATAGCCACAATAAAATGCCTCCACTGAACGGTCTTAACTTCCAATAACATTCCTGTGACACTGATTCCTCGTAATTTTTCTATTCTAGATTTCTGCACAAAATCTTATATGCGCATTGGTTAACAACGAGTAATACTGTACCTGGGCCGATACAACTAAAAAACTTACTATAACCCAGTTCTATACGCCATTTCTTTTGGTCTTTAGCAATTTTTCTTTGCCCACTGTGTGGTTTGAACTGTCATTGTAATCTAATCTCGACACTAGACTAACAATTCGATTACACTCTTTCTTATGTAAGAGCCAGTAAATTTGGTCGAGGCTCATTGTTCTTAGTTTTTTGGCGATTGGAGCCTCAAATTGTTCTTATTTCTATATGTAGTTTAAATCGAATAAAAACTAAGTCTAAGGTATTACAATACAAGTATTGGAAAACGAACTACTTGGCGGGTGCATGTATTTTTGATTACTTCATTCCCGCGAATTTATCAAGGATTCGCTGACTCGTTTTCCCGAGACGATTTTCAGTTATTATCCCAGGATTCGAAGTTAAGGTATCGAGCCCTAGCCTCAGCCTGTTATTAAATTGTTCTTATTAAGTTGTTCTTATAAATGAAAGCGTGATACTCACAGCTAACGCGAATAGCAAATGTTTTCAGCATGGATATGTTCTGCTTTTATAGATTCTGCTCAGTTTCAGTTTCTTGTGGTAAAATAAGCGCATATAGACCGTGATATTCTGCATCTGGAGGTTTGTCTATTATGGAAAATTTCGACTAAAATATTACCCTTAATTAACTGTAACTTAACTACTTGAAAGAAACTTGAAATGAACTCGTATAAATCACATTTATAATTTGCGTCAACCGTGACACAATCGACTTGTTTGTCTTGTGATGGCTCCAGCTCGGTGTAAGAACCCACGACTGACGTCACACAGTTTGACTAACGTCAGGGCTCCAGCTCTGTGTAAGAACCCGCGACTGACGTCACACAGTTTGACTAACGTAAATATGCTTTAGTTATGGGAGTTAAGTTAAACATTTCAGGTCAGTATACCTGACGTTAACCAGACGTCGAGCACGTTAATGACGTTAGTTCACCTCCCATAACTGAAGTAAATTTTGTAGAGTGTAAGTATGCACCGTATTGCCAATCCTCAGCGACAGAACGAGGCTTCATTGATCACACTGTGACATAATCTGTGCACATCTCGGAGAACCCTATGACGTCAGTCGTGAGCTCGGTTCTTACACCGAGGTATACCACTAATGTACACGGAAGGTAGTGGTATCTAGTTGCGTAGGTTCAAATCACACAATGGACAACGAAAAACCTAAAGATCGAAAGAAATTGCGTGGAACGGGAATATTCAGTGGTATCGATCCAGGCATTATTTGCTATTAACCAATGAGTACACAAGCTTTTGTGCAAAAAATAACAATAGAAAAACTATGAGATATCAGTGACACAGGAACTTTATTGGAAGGTTGGGTTTAGTACAAGCTTGATGTTTAAAGGCCCGTTTACACTAGCAACTTTTTGCGCGATTTTTTTGTCGCAATTTCCACAGCAATTTTTCATGCCGCCACAATATATCAAGTTTCGAAATTGTTCAAAATCTTGCAAGTTTCCTGGCACTCAAATTCCCGGAATTGCAGGTGCTTTACTTGTACTTTTGGAAGTAACAGCGCAAGTGCAAGAAATATTGCAATGGGAATCGCAACAAACGTTGCACCAAAAATCGCTAGTGTAAACTGGCCTTTACAGTATCTTCATATGTTCTTTCTTTTAAGTGACAAGCTGTTCAGCAATCTTAAATAACCCTTTTATTCTACTCCTGACACTTGACCATGTTTAATTTCTGCTTTGATTGATAGATAAACCCCTGAATTTTTCAATAATTAAACCAATACTGTTCTTATGTATTTTATAGATAAATTTGTATTTTAAAGAGAAAATCTCCCTTTTTGTGCCTTATATTTATATACTTTGTTTAAACAAAACGTAGATAAATCTGAAAATATCCTCTCTTTACTGACTCCAATACCGTTCGAAGCTAAATTTGCTAAGAAGAACAGCAAAACTATTTGTAAACGGCCGATTAATCCAACCAAAATGAACTTACAGAGAGAGGTAGACCTGTAAGAGACGAGTAGGGGAGAGCAAGAGAGGGAGAGAGAGAGAGGGGGGGGGGGGGGGGGGGGGGGTATAAAAACA
>JAOBYF010114556.1:0-11434 GCA_025403605.1 Parazoanthus darwini | reverse complement strand
GGGGGGGGGACTCCCTTGTATAAACTACACGGGTACGTGCCGCCATTCAGGGTAAACTTTTTCGACCTTCTGATCATAAACATTTTTATGTAAATTTGGATTTTTCTAAATTTATCGTAGACAGGGTCTAAAAGCAAATAAATACTTGAAATTTTAGCTGAAAATCGTGAACAGGGTATAAATTTCCAAGAATTATTCTCATAAACAGGGCCAGGGTTCGAGTATCTGGGCGGAACCCTCCCCCTACCCATACTTAGGTTGAGAACCCCCCTGCGATAAGCCACTAATATGCAGTTGACACAAGAGATAAATCACCAACAAACCAAGAAAATCTGAAAATGAAGCCTTTGTTTTAGTTGGTTTTGGGTATTTTTTTTGAAGATACTATAATTTACTCATTGTTTGGATGTTTCCTTTCTTGGTGTTACGTCACCAATCCAGTCCGTATCGACGAGGGCGACGAGTTATTACCCGCCATGTTGGAAGAGTTCCCATTCCTCCACGTCTCGCCCCAGACCGCTCACAACATGTGGACCAAACAGGCGCGTCAAGTTAGTGCTTTGTTGAGATCTGGTACCGAGACCAAGAAAAGCAAGACACAGCGAATGATAGAAGAGGCAGAGAGACGCCAGGAGTCGCTTGTCAAGATACTTAAGAAGGAGCTGGAACACAATCAGAGAATGGTGCGAACTTCGTTTTATTTTAGTTTACTTTTCACACACAACATTTTCTCCTGAAAAATACGCTTCAAGTGGCTTTCACTGAAGTGTTATAGACCGTAAGCATGATAAGCCCCAGTGGCCATAAACAACAACTTCAAGTCGAGGTCAGTTTCCAAGTTCTCATATATTTGCTGTTTTTCTGCCTCACCAGCCTCGGCTCAAAGTTTTTGTTCATGGCCAGTGGGGCGAATTACGCATACGGTCTGTGGCACGTAAGACAAATGCTGTGATTTCTGCGGTAACAACGGGACACAGTTCTCTTCCTAAAGCACGCATTTATCCTTTTTCAAATCCACTGACCTCGCGTGACAGGCTTCCAGCATTTCACGCAGGATGCTCGTTAACATGTAAGTAAGTATTCACTTACAAGCTGTGGAACAGTCTGCTCAGTGAAGACAGAAATAATAAAACATCGAAGAACGTTATAATCAAACTAATAACCTTCTGACATTCTTACAATTTTTAGACTGCCCTTGTAAATTTTACCAATAAATTCTTCCTGGTGAGCGGGTAGGTGATAGGGAGGGGGGGAGCAGCAGACTAAAAAGGAGGAGGAGGGGATACAACTTACAACTTATTCACTCTTTGTTTCTTCCATGGTTTTCTTATGGGTTTTACTTAGTTAAGGAAACTCAATTTAATTCGAAAAAAACGTAGTGTAAAATGGCATAGTAAACACGAAAGCCATTTACATCTCCTACTTAAAAAACGTCCTGAATATACTTGCGTCGCGTTTCAGCGAGAACAACAGGAGAGAATGGAGCAAGAGAAAGCTGTCAAGATCAAACTTCGTGAGAAACGCCAAATCTCCGCACGCGCACGCAAGTACTACGACGAGTACCAACTGCGCATGCGTGCCAGGATGCTCAAAAGGAGAACGCGAGAAGAACAGGTAAGAAGGACATTCCATATTATCTGTAAGACTGAAAGCTTTTTGGCAGCCGAGAAACATGCGCAGATGATCTCTATTTCATCCGGTTCCAGCAACTAAAAATGAGATATGAAGCGGCGTCTGCAATCCGGTTTTAAAACGTGTTTAATGAGTTGTACTCATTAATTCAAAGATTGTTTCAAAGTTCTCACGGGAAAAGCTAATAACTAGATAAGCTTTAGATACACAAACGTCTTGAACCTCGCCAGTTCCACGCCATTTGCTTATACACCAAACAAGGACTTCATGTAAGCTCTAAATTTCTGTAACTTTGTTCTAGGACTAAGAAAGATATTAAATGGCTTTGAAATAGCTGTTATGGAGGAGGGTTTGACTCACAAAAGGGCTTTTTAATTGCTAATTGTTTTGTTTCATTTTAAGGTGTTGGCAATTGTTTGATTAGCCAATCAGAGGGAAACTTCAGATAGCTTCGCACATCCAATGAAGGCATCTGACATATGTTGCATAATTATGGAAACGTTCATATTACGAACTGATCAGTCTGTAGTTTTGTTATGAAGAAAAATCTGTGAAACAGATAGAACACGCTTTAAATAGAGGGTAAAGAAGGGGAAGCAAATAACTGGTATGTTTCCAAATTCTTTACAGATATTTAAGAGGCTGTTCGAAGATGGGTTAGAGATTCAAAAGCAACGCATCCGGGAGCTGCGGCAATACGCAAAGGAGAAAAGGGAGGCGCAGGCGCAAAGACAACAAAACGAGATCGAGTCGATGGAAAACTAGTATCCTTTGCGTTCCGCGAGACAACACACAATATTTATCTTTCGTTTTCAGGAGTGGGTCCAAAAATTTCAGAAAAGGGGGCCCGAACCCCGCAATTCTGGAAGAGGGGGTAATGGAATCTATGCTTCAAAACACAGTTTTTTCAGTATTTTTCCTAATAAGTATTACCAAAGTTGCCGACGAAAGTGGGGGAGGGGGTGGGGTTGGGAGGTGAGCCCTGCCGGCCCATCCCCTTAAATCCGTCCCTGGTTTTGATTTCTTGCTCCTTTTATTTTTGTTGTTGCCTGTTTTTCATCTTGGACTGTTTTCGTCTATGGTGGCTCCGTGTGGTGTCAGTTGTCTGACGGTCTATCTGGGTTTGTTTTAATGTCTCCATACGTGCTGCGGTCTGTCGTTTATTTGCTTGAGCTGTCTGCCAACGATATCTATTCAGCTCCTGTTCCTAATTATGTAGACTTACTTGGACAGTCCTGTCCATTCTAGTTTGCTCCTTTTTGCGTCTGCTCAACTTGCCCTTCTATGTTTACGTGACCCCGTGCCACCGTTGATGTTATAATCAGTGACTGTTCCTTGTGCGCGTCAATGTAGCAGCCCGCTGGTGTAGGTTCTATCAGGGGTTCGTTATCTTCATGGAATTCGATTGTCTGCACTGTACTAATTCCATTCTACGTTTTTAAGCCGGTTTCCGGTAGAGTTGTTTTCCTTTATTCTCTATTTAGCTACCGAGATCAATTCTCCATGTTGGCGGAGAACATGGCACGTGAGAGACACGATCTGCAGACCAGAGAAAAAGCGCAGGAAAAGGTTTGCGTTGGCTTGCTGTGAATTAGCTTTTATTCAAACCTTATAAAACGGCCGCGAGCGTCCACAGACGTAAATATAAACACGACAAAGTTGTAGAGAACGAGAAAAGTATAAGTGGAACACAAGGTTAAAAACTGAGTGTTTTTCTTGCTTCTCGAATACAACTTGTGGAGTGGTAGTGCCGCCGTCTGTAGACAAAGTGAACTGTTTAATAAGGTTTTTGTCAAATGGGAATTGACTGTACCGAAAAACGTGGCGTTTGTACAATTACCCATAAACTGTAGCACACGAAATTCTTAAAAATGCCTGTTAAAACGCACAGAAAAGTTGTAAAAGCTTCAAAGCTTCAAACAAGGTACACACAACCTTGTTACTGTACAGGGATGAATATCGCAAAAGTATATGGCTTTCTCTATGCCTTCTGTTTGTGGTTTCAAGGTACTGAGGTAAAATGAGCAACCACCATCTTTTCCAGTACAGTCAGTAATTGTTTTTGACTTTTGTCATCCATTAGCCAATCAGAGCGTACGTTATATATGCCCTACTCTAAAAATCTTTGTTACTATTGTTTCAGTTTGTTAAGTTTGCCTTTTGAGTCAAACGTCGAACTTTATTTACTCGACGGAAATTCAGTCGATCTTATGCCGTTCAGACTAACAGACAACTCCAGTCGATTATGTTAGAACGATTGCGTCGATCAAAACTGAATCAGTCTATCTTAATGAACCAATTTTGATATATTAAAATTCAACCAGAAACAAAAGACATCAACACGAGGCTCTGGGGAATAATCCATACAAACTCTATATTGAAACTCCACAGACAACTATTATGTCGCTGAAATAAACGGCAAATCAGTAACTGATTGTCAGTAGGATGCCTAAAATGTGTGCAATTCTACAATTGGTTTCGGCTCCATTATATCCTAGACCAATTGCAGACCATTTTAGGAGGAGCTACCCACTTTGTGAGCACACATCTTATTCCCCAGAGCCTCGTGTTGATGTCTTTTATTTCAGGCTGAATTTTAAAATATCGAAATTGGTCTATTGGGATAAACGTCGACTTGGCATGCGCTTTATTACTGAATTTAGTAACGTTGATGTTAAACCTGGGCCTTGGGCCCCGTAAAAAAAACTTTTAGTTTGTCATTCCCGCCCACATCGGAATTTCGTGGCCGCAACAATTTGTTTTGTTTCGTATCTCTTTCTCGTAGCAACGTTGCCGTTCTTTTAAAACTTTTTCTGTTCATTTATTCCAAATTTTTGTTTACGCGCCCTTGTATACCTTTAAAAGGGGTTTTGTTGAGTTAACTTTGTGTATTATTGTTTAAATTTATGGTCATCCATGGATGAAAAAGGCTCTAAAGAAAAATATATTTAGTGAAAAACAAGAAATCTATATCCGCTCGCCGGTCGATAAAGAAACAATTTTTATACGGTCCAAGAGTTGTTGATTCGCAACGTTAACTTGTGTGTGCCGGGGTATGAATTACACGCAGCGTGTGTCTTGGTTTGTTACTATGAGAGGAAAAAGAAAACATGGATAGACAAATGAAAAAGTACGGAGCAAAGGAAGTATTTTCTTTACTTTTCATGTTTTTTAGGCATTTCTTTTTATACGATAAAGCGAGCTAGTGGGGCCTTTCTGTTTCAGTCTTTTTACAAAAAAGTTACAATGGGTGCGAGTTTAATACTTATACACGACAATCCTTTACAGGTGATGAAACAACTAAGAAAGGAGCTGCGACAAAAGATGGAACACGAAGTCAAGGACTTCCAAGAAAACCTGAACAGAGAAGAAGACTCGGCTTATTTCCGTCAGCTGGAAGCCGACAGACTGAGGAGAGAGTTCCAAATTGCTACCAACAAGACTTTCTTCTGATTGCTTGAAATATTCTGTTCTGTTATCAGCCTATCACGTAAAGTGTAGTGGTGTCCAAGACCCGGGGAGGGGACTCTCTTATGAAACAGGCGGGGAGATCGGCGTGCATTTTTGGGGTCAGAAAACTCGCTGTTTAATGCCATCAGTTAGGGTTTTAAGATAAAAAGTTAACATATGTGGTCAGCACAGTACTTTAGAGGTGCACTGTTTGTAATAATATAATAATTTAATGCCTGGTTGTTTTGGTTATAATAACGTGTGTAGTGTTTTTTGTATGGTACCTTTAATTTTACCGTAGCCACGCCCAGATTGGTAACTTTTGGGTTTTAGTTCTTATTTTCTGACGAGCACACCCGTCTGTTTTATCTGGGAGTACACCCCCTCCCCCCCTTCCTCCCTTTTTTCCTTCCCGGATCCCAGATGAAATGTTCATTGGTATTGATGTAGTGTTAAGTTGGTTTGAGTCAAAGCCACCTTACATTAGACGGACTTCTTCACAGGCTACTAAATTGCGCTCATTTTCTATTACTTTCCATTCGCCCCATTGGTTTTGCCTTTCATTTCGTATCATTTGCCACCTTTCCTCCAAGATTGCCTTACACTCCCTCACTGCCTACGAAATGAATATAATAAATTCGTGTTTTGCATGCCATGTGCGTCGGTCTCGTTCGCAGTTGGCCAGGTACTATGCATATGTTGTTTCCAATCCTCCATTAGCGTTTTGGCCATGGTTTCAATTTGGCGATTCTCAGATAACAACCTGGCTGGCTGTTAACTCGGAATGACTAAACAGTGTCCAGGGAGTCGCAGCCTGCTCGATTCGATCTTTGTTGTATTATTTGGAATCTCTTCGTTAGTTAGTTGTTTTTCGCCGTAAAGTTTGGTGTAAGGCTGACGTGTTACGTTTGTTGAGTTTGCCTTACACCAAACCTTACGGCGAAAAACATACCACATCAACCTTTGTTGATCAAAACCCATAATGTCAAGGACAGCTCGAAGCATCCTGCATGGTAATCTTCCATGTCTCACACTCGCATAGTAGGATGGTCTCTGCGACCACGTTTCACACCCGTAAACTAGGATGGTCTCTGCGACCACGTCTCACACCCGTAGATTAGGATGGTCTCCGCGACCACGTCTGACACCCGTAGACTAGGACGGTCTCTGTGACCACGCCTTACACCCGTAGATTAGGATGTAGAAGAATTGTAAAAAATGCTTTGGATGTCCAAAATTTTTCCCTTTTTGTTCGATAGTCTCGACCAGGTTATTTTTTCTCAGAAAATGACTTTTATAAATGTCCTTAATTTTACTGGTTCAAATGAGAAACTTGTTTTTCGAAGAACGTGAAATGGAACAAACAATAAAAATAAGTCTTCAGTGGCAAAACTGCAGTAGTAGGTCGTGGTCCAGCTATGTCATGAAACGTTGGTTGTTTCGATAATCTTTGCAACAAAAAAGGCTGATCATTAAAAATAGGAAAGGTGTTTCAAGAACTTGGGATCTGAAACTTGTTTCGATCGGTGTTTGTACTTTAATACGAGTTAGTTTTGAACGGAGTCGGTTTTGGAAATAACGAAAAAATTGGCCTTCTTGATGATTTTAATGGTCATGTGCGATTTTAGCAGACTCTCTGAATGCTAACCAGGAGGATCCGGATTCAATCCCTGGCCTGGTCGAGGGTTGAACTTTGGGCGACCTTCTCTCACCACACCGTCCACGGACTGGGACGTTAAGCCGTTGGTCTAGTCTCTCGACATTCTATCGGTGGACGTAAAAGCCAGAACCCTCGGTGTTGTGACCTGCGTCAATACTATAAATGGCAGCTATTGGCGCTGGCCATACGATTGTAAAAAGCTTTGAGACATTGTGTATAAATCACCACAATTCATTTGTTTTTACATATATGGAACGTGAAAAGTGTTGGGGGATTGCTGGAGGATGTTTCTTATTTTTTATTAGAACTAAAATTGGGATCTCTTGAGCAAATGATTTAAGTAGAAATTTAGCTGCCAGTATTTGGTGATATATTACCATATTCCTGAACACAATAGATTTATTTGGATTGACCACATCGTCTATTTTCTATGGCTTGTTCAAAACCCATTTTGTGTGCAACACCTAGCAATATTTGCAGCCACTTGCTTCTGATTCACTGGAAGACATAACTTGACTTTTTCTCGCATTTCTGGAAATAACGCCCGTCGTCCAAGCCCCCTGGCAGATGTCGTGAACCATCAGTCAATGCTAATTTAAAACGGAATTTAAAAATTGAGAAATCGACCAATTTCAATTTCTTTCACGTGAATGTTTACATGAATCGACCAATCAGAAATCCGCGGCCACTGGCGGCCGCGTAGGATTTTCGAACAATAGGCTGTCTGTAGTCCCTACTTTTTCCTCCCCTTCACCTCTTATTTTTCCGCTCGCCTCAGTTTTCGCGCGCCATTTTGGATTCTCGATCCCTCGCTCGACCATCTTTCGGAGGAAAAATTGGGAATACTCGTAGTCTAAGTACTAACTGCAAAAAGTGGAAACAAACCTATCTATCTACCTGCCTACTTGAGGCCTGCTTTTGTTTGTCGGCAGCAGAGCGTAATTCGGAAATGGGTCATTACTAGTGCGCAGGAAAAGTGTAACTAAAAATAGAATGGTGACGTCATCCCAATTGGCGTCTGACCAGGCGCCCACCTCCCCGATCCTGAACTGTCAATCAACTACTACTGTAGTACAATAGGATATGCAAGGCCGTAGCAAGGGGTAGGGCCGGGAGGGCCCGTGCACCCCCTCCCCCCAGTTTTTTCCCCAGCAAATGTGTCAATTGTATCGAGCTCAAAAAATTGCTCCAAATTCGAGAAAAAACTTGTCATATTTTACTAGTTTTGGACACTCTGATTCTGTTTCAAATGGCGTTTAAAACCCAGGAAACACGTTTTCAGACAAACTAATTTTCAAATTTTCCGGGGGAGCATTTCCCGGACCCCCTAAAAGGCTCACACCTTCGGCGGTGCTCCCCCCCCAGTTTTCCAAGGCTTGCTACGGCCCTGATATGAACTAGCCTCCAGTGTTTGCAATGGTTAATTACCTGCCAATAATTGATAGCTTTTGATGTTATTTGCACAACTGGTTTTCTTTCCGCAACAGGTTGCCGACTCATACGTAATTTTATGCTTTTGTTCTCAATCACATCCATAAATGGAAATAATTGTATTTTATTTTGGTTCAGAAACGTGCCTTCCTGGGCTGAGCTCTGTTTGCTGGGAATAGGGGCTGGTAAAGGGATAACCCAATAAAAACACAGAGTTGGCGTATTTTGGCCGCTCACTAATAAGTGAGTGGCCGCTTTATTATGACAGCAATACATTTGTTCGGCATAAAAGCTTGTTATCTGGAACTGTTCCCAGCAAAGGTGAGCGAATAACCGCCCAAAATGGAGCCCAGCCGTTGGGGGTGCTATGGGGAGGTGGAGGGTTGAAACGCGTGATAGCTTCTCTCTCGATAGAGTAAAAGAGGATGCTGAAGTGAATCCCTCCTGTTATATACCCCCAAGGAAAGGTCCCGGATGGGCGTAGAGGTACGAGCCCGCTGTGGGCCTGGAAACCAGTTCGCGTCACACAGCGCATAAATTCATTTATTTTCCTTTGCGGAAAATTAATTTTCTTTTTTTTTAACTTGTGTTTTAGAGAGAGAGACGCCGACGTATGTTTCTCTATGAATGCCATTAACTTTTGGAGTTCCAGATAGGTAAGTCTTTTTTACTTGAATATATCTATTATTCTTGGGTTTCACATGTCATGTTGCCATGTTGGCGCCCTTTTACAATGGAGTTGTATTTAGTTTCTTTTGTTGGGGACGCCAACATAGTCGCAATGTCTTTTCTCATTTGAATCCCCGGGGGTTGATTAAAACCCAGCAATTAAAGTGTCCTATATTATTTCATTGTTACGTTTCCAAGCTTTGAATAAATAAGCGAGGATTGGGGTTTTTAGATAAGATAAGGTAAGACGTCTTTATTTAAACAGGGTAATGAGTTCAGTCTAGTAAAAGACTGTTGTCAGCGTGAGCCCTGTGTCTATAAAATATAAAACTCTGCGTTACATGATATATAAAGGCAACAGAAACTTAATTAAAACTCTAAAAATTATCAATGTTAAAAAGGTGTGAAATTGAAAACACTGAAATATTAATTAAAAATTATTATGAACAATACCTCCATTAGAGTAAAAAGATTTCTTGGCGGCCTCTAGTCTTAGTCACGCGGCCCTCTTAGTTAATATTACGTTGTCTTGTTTTAACTACTTCGTGGTTAAATTTAAAAGTATTTTGTAGAAACTGTAGGACTTAGCCTGCTTAAAATATTTCTGAACTAAATTGCAAGTATGTGTCTCTCTCCTCTCAGTCAGTGGCTGTCATTTCAACTTAATCACAGAGAAATCATTGTCCCAAGAGCGTATGCGAAAAAAAACAAGTTCACATTTGGATGGTTTAATTTTTGGCTGATGCTTTCTATCGATAAGATTACATTGCTTGGGTTCGACAGTACACAAAGAACAACTTAACTCAGATCTATGACTCCTGAAAAATATTAAATGTTTTTGCTAAGGAGGATTAGATTCTTCCCCATTTTTAGTGTAGAGACGTATCAACTATTCTGGATTTTCATTACTCCATTTTCTATGTAATTCATTCCAACAGTTACTAAAAGAGGCTCAGTTGTTTAAAAAATTTCGAGCGCTGTTCAAACTGCGAGATGAACTTTGAGCTAATTTAGCTACTGTTCCGCAAAATATATTGCTTTGAAGGGCAGGGTTATCAGAAAGAAGTTTCAAAAGGTAATGCTGCAACATCGGAAACAGTATATAATGTTTTTAGTATGGCAAATTTCTCCAACGTTTCAATTTCTGTTTGAGCATTACACAATTTCAAAGTAAAGTTGCCATACGAACCGTGTTAACGGACTAGGCGCGCAAGGCACGCCGGACTGATTCTGGCATATGGCACCATCCCACAACTCCTTGCGCGCGCGCGCGGTTGCTTTTCCAAAATGGCGTCCAAATTCCAGAATCACGATTGGTGTGGTTTTTTTGCCCGAATTGCTTTCTGGGATGAATGCCATATGCAAATCGAGGAGGCGCGCTCTGATTGGCTTACTGAGGTCACGTGAAAATTTGCGATCGTCTGGTCGTTTTCCAGTTAAAACATCCGCCATTTTGTTTCTAAATGAGGACCAGGCCTTGCGCGGTCTGAACCCTCGCAAGAGAATAGACGCTAGTCGGTGTGAGGTTTTGGAAATCGATGTGATGAGGCTCTTAAATTCGATGTGCACTTATGGGCCACCGCAGCTATGAGGCAATAGCACCCTGTGATGAACCTAAGCAAAAGTTACATAGTTATAATTAATACATTTATAAAACGCACAAATAAAAATAAAGCTGTGTTCTCCATAATATATTTTCAGAATAGTCTTTCAGTCTTCCAAGATAGACAGTGGCTTTAACTTTATTCAATCTTTAGCCCGGTCATCATGGGTGATTTTCACGAAAGTTATGAATTGCATTCAAACAAGCGGGAAATAAAAAATAGCTCGATGACTTATAGCGTCATTATGATCGCAACTGACGAATCCGAATGATAACCCGTACGTTCTGAATGTCGCGTGACATGTGACGTCATCATTCTGACTGATTACTTTGGAATTTTTCGACAAAATGTAATCATGGTTTTAAAGTCAATTGATAAGTGACGAAATGACAAAGGATAGATGGTGGTGACCTGTATTTTATCCTGGGTACGTTTGATGATTGTATCACTAAGTAAATATGAAAAATATGTTTAACATTTAGGGTTAAATTCTGTTACGTTTAGGGTGAGTCGCTAATATGTTACATTTAGGGTTGAATTTTGTTGCATTTAGGGTAGAATTTGTTACATTTAGGGTTAAATTTGTTACATTTAGGGTTGAATTTTGTTACATTTAGGGCTGAATTTGTTACATTTAAGGTTGAATTTTGTTACGTTTAGGGTTGAATTTGTTACATTTAGGGTTGAATTTTGTTACGTTTAGGGCTGAATTTGTTACATTTAGGGTTGAATTTGTTACATTTAAGGTTGAATTTTGTTACGTTTAGGGTTGAACTTGTTACGTTTAGGGTTGAATTTTGTTACATTTAGGGCTGAGTTTTGTTACATTTAGGGTTGAATTTGTTACATTTAGGGTTGAATTTTGTTACATTTAGGGTTGAATTTTGTTGCATTTAGGGTTGAATTTGTTACATTTAGGGTTGAATTTGTTACATTTAGGGTTGAATTTGTTACATTTAGGGTTGAATTTGTTACATTTAGGGTTGAA
>JAOBYF010114445.1:0-11436 GCA_025403605.1 Parazoanthus darwini | reverse complement strand
GCCGTCACTTTATATTATTTCTTAACAAACCGAATTTGTTTTGGTGCACGAAACCATTGATGCCCAATTACTGAATTAGTATTACTTTTCGAACTAATAGTTTTACCCTTAACGTCGCTGATCAAATGAATAGATTTCGCAAAAAAAGTGCAGGCGAAATAAACCGGGTCGAGGTTTTTTTGCGTGCAGCCGTTTTTGTCCTCAGCGTTTTTTCCAGGTTCCCGTTGCTAGTAAAAGCTAGTCCTGCAAACGAGGCTCCCGGGAATAAAAAAAAGGCGTGGGAACCAGTTTGTCAATGAGCGGAAGAACGAACCTGGAAAGCGAAAGGAGTTTTGTTTCTTTTTAAAACTGCTCTTTCAGATACCGTCACGGCAGAAACTGAAACAAAGATTTTCAGCTAAATATCTGAAAGAAGAGGCTGTGTTACCTAACAGAGAAAGAATTCCGTGGTTAGCTCGATTACGTGGTTTGAACAGCTGCTTCTTTGGACGTTGGACAATAATTTTGAAGCCACAGATCCACTGAGAGGCAGCATCGAGAATTTACCATCACCATGAGCTGTGCAAAGGCATTTCTCTTCTTCTTCAACTTCATCTACCTTGTAAGTACTTATTTGAATGATTTTACTGGACTGCGTCTAGACTTGGTGCCCGAGTACCAGCGTACGATCAACGATCGATGGCAGTCTGAACGTCATTTTTTTTTCGCTTCCCGGAACTTTCAGTTTCATTTCATTTACTGGTCATCGATTATAGATCATTCACTTCAATGGGAAAGGCGGACTAGACTCGTGATACTCATGCTCCCCCAAAAATTTTTGAAAATATGAGCTTCTAGAATCGCTAGAAATGCATTCAAAATTGATAAATTATCGTAAAATAATGGTGGTTATAAACACCGGAAGCACAACTTTTTCATGTTCGGTAAGTCCAGTGAGATTAGGGTTTGAGTGGAAACTGGGCAAGTACCAACTTTTCCTGTTTTCATTTCTTGCTGTAAACTCGTTTGCCATATCCACAAGTCACAAGTTATCAATACGGGTCTCATGAATGTTTAGCAAGGTCACGTGATTAAAGCGCTCTTGCAACATCTTTGCTCTAAGCCAGGATTTTATTCTCCTTGCTGCCGAAAATGAAGGTGTAAAACAAAACTACAAATAGAACAATTGAGTTATTTTCCTAAACTTTCCCTCTTCAATTTTTATAAGGACTTTTTAAAGGCAAATGCAGCAAAATTATTGGGGGGCACACACCCCCCTGGCCCCCCAGCTCCACTTTCCCTGTGTAAGTAATCACAATGACAAATCACCTCTCAAAAACAAGCAAAATGGAGCATTTTCCCTCTGTCAATAATTTCATTTCTTTGAATAACAGTGAGTTCTACTCAAAGCGAATTGACATGGCAATACCAGAGTCTGCAAATAAACAAACCAAAGTATTTGTAGAATACTAAAACTAAAATTGTGACTTAAAAAAACTGCTTCTCTTTTCTCGGAAGTTGTAACATTTATGATAAATTGGTAATAGGTAGGCCCGCACAACAAATGTACATGGACTTGGAACTTGACTTCGGCTTGAAGTAATTGCTTATGAACATTGGCAACTGGGGTATATAATTATTATAAATCAAAGTACATGTAATGTATGATGGAGTGTTTAACCAACATGTACATGTTTTTCTCAAAATAGTACCTATTATCTTGGAATTTAGTTTTAGAGCTTTAAGCTTACTAAAAATGCCAATGAGACTCTATTTGTTTTCACCAGGGAACTGTGTAATTTTTGTATAACTAAATTTGCTGTTGCCATAAATGTTGATTTTGTAAACAATAATAATAATAATAACTTTGTTTAACAAGGGTGATACTTTACAGTTTAAAACTGACAAACCTGTGGCCATCCAAGTCCATAACACCAGCATTAGCCAACTCTATCGACAAGTGTGTAGGTTCTTTTAAGTCCCGGATAGAATGTGGGAGACTGGACCAATGGCTTAGCATTCCTGTCCATGGAGGGTGTTCATACCCTACAGTTATAAATTAACTAAAAGTGGTTTGCAGCTTCAAAGTTTTTGTGTTCTACTATGTACAATTTAACTGTTCAACCGTGCTGCCTATAATTATATGAACTTTATTGTCTTAAACAGATGTACATACATTTACATTAGAAAGTACATTGTAATAACTGCAAATAGTTCTTTGAATTCTAATTGAAATTTCACTGACAGGGTGTTGCGGCAGCCCTCATTTATGTTGCTGTGTGGCTCATCAAAACCTATGGGGACTATTCCAAGCTAACCACCGACATGTACACCCTGGTGCCAGCTGGTATTGTTGTTGGTATCGGTGTGTTGGTCCTTTTCACAGCCATACTGGGATGTTGTGGAACATGTAAGGAGAACAAGTGCTGCTTGAGTATTGTGAGTATTTCTCAGAGCTTTCTGTTCAGAAGACAAACTTTGGTTTCAGAGAATTTTTAGGACTGAGTCAGTAATCATTTCATCCCAAAATGCTTTAGAAAATTTCAAAAAATAGAAATGTTCAAACCTATTACTAATAAAACCACATTGATTCAACAAGATTTCAAATTCTACTGATGGTAACTGTAAAAACAATTGTTGCAGGGCTGTAGCCAGTATGAGGCAAACTGAGGCACTTAAATAGGTTAAAATTTTGACCGATTTTTTTCTTCAAATTTTGTGCCTATTTTTACCTTAAAAAATTAATTAACATCTCCACCATACCACAGCTAGTGCTTACTCTTCCAGCTGAAAGTTGCTCATATAAAATGAGTTTTAGCTCTCAGTTTGGCAGTTGAAGTTCTGGCCTCAATTATCAATGAGCTCTATTAAGCTGAATAATCTTACTAGTGCTGGGCTATTTGCACAACAACATTCCCCTAGAATTGCTTGAGATCCTACAGCCCTGGGATGCTGGCATCTAACAGCTAATGTTAAGATTTAAAATAACATCCTCAGCTTTGAATACTGTAAAATAATGTTGACTTTCTTGCTGCCAGGCAGCCAATTACTGAAAATGAGATATTCGTTTGGGAGGTTACTGGTTACAACTGATCCACATTCAAAGCTGAAGCTGGAAATACATGACTTTTTTGTATTATTTTGTAAAATGTTATTAAAGAAATGCATTTCCAGTGCTTATGGGGACGAATCTTCCTTGGGAGCATGCCCATTGCCTGGATCCTCCCTAGATTTCACCTGCACCTTTGGAAAGGAAGCTTGCACACCCAAAATGATATTGTCTTGGTTAATATTTTTTCCTGACTACAGGACTGTTACTCTGTAACAAGAAATAATACTGTTTGTTTCTCACAATGCCCTAAAGCATGCATCATGAATCAGCCATGATTGACCATGGGCTCTCTTAACCAGTGGTATGAGGAGTCCCACTTACTGTAAAGATCCAGAGACTGGAGCTCTGCATTGTTCACTGCTACCAGCAGACTGCTGCTGACCTCCTGCGGTGACACCTTGTTCAAGGGGGTACAGCTGTTAGTGGGCGTCACAGTAATAATGGGCACTCGTGCTTGAAAGAGATTTTCCTTACCAGTGCCTCCTGGACAGCATGGTCCTTGTGTGTGATCAGTTGCTCTACCCTGCCCAAGTTCCAAAAGGCTCTGCACTTGTTCTCATCATGAATGATTACAATATCTCCCAATTTAATGGGCTCAGTAGATAGGGGTTTAGCTTTCAGTCTATGCACATTTCTCAACTCCAGCAGGTACTCTGCCTTCCAGCACTGCCAAAAGTGTTGTTTGAGCAGACCTATAGATATAGATGCACTGCTCATTGAGGTTGTCCATGACCATCAATTTTATCAAGGTCTGGTTTCTCTTATTGATCTGGCAGCAACTGGAACCTTGTGTCAGTCATCAGGTGAGACAATGTAAGTGGCTCTTCATTATCTTCTGTTGATATACTGTATGTAATTATACATGAAAAGCCTTGAATTCAGCTTTGCTTCAATCTTGAGTACACATAGTACTGTATAGGGTTCTTTATGAACAAGTCATGATTTTGTAAGGACTTTCTTACTGTAAGACATCTCTTAATGCTCTTGATCAAACTCTCAAAGAACCCACCCCACCACAGGGCCTTCTCTAAGTTGAATGCCCACCATACTCTTAGTTGCTCAAAGTGCCTTTTAACAGCTGGCAGATTAAGTAAGGCTTTAAGTGACTTAGCTGCAGTCTTCCTGTTAACTGATTTGACTTCAAGGTGTACTCCTCTGCATGCAGTGAACCTACAAAAAATCAGGAGGAATGTTTGGGCTGTTAAATTTATGAAGATGTCCAGATGTATGGCTTGCAATTTAGACCTTGCCTGACTCTCCATATTGGCCCAGCGAAGACAGTGCCTGTGTATGTGAATGGGTGATTAATGGTTGTCCTGAATGAAGGCAATGCAGGTGGTCTGGTGTACTATTTTAAAGGTTTCGCTTCATATCATCAACACAGCCTGCATCCATGCAACACCTTCCTGACAATTTGTCACCCTCGTACATACCAAAATCTTGAGTGTAACTCTGTCAATGTCTCCTTTATACAGTTGTGACTGACTCACTAGTAGCTCTGATCAACAATCAATGTTGTCACCTAGTGCTTAGAATCCAATATAACTGGATTTTTCTGCATTAATTTTACGGTAAGTCAGCTGAGCATTGTCCAGCCTCCCTCCACATCTGTAGATACTCTTCTTTTCTTTAAAACACTCAGAAATCACGTGCATGGTTCATGAATTTGACATTTGTGGTTAGCTGTGCTTGGATATCTCTTATCCAAAGTTCCCCGGCCGCTTTCACAATATACTCTGCTAGTGACTGTGATGGCTTAGTCACCTTGCCCTTCAACCTGTCTGTGAACTTGAGCACAAGTGCTGTAACTCCTGATAACTTAATTAGACAGTTGTACTTCCTGCAGTCAATAATTGCATTAACCTGGTTCTCACAACAGCTATTCAAGAGTGATGTTGCTTCGGGATCAGATTGAGTTTTATCCTCTCCTTTCACTTCCTGCAAGGCCTCAGAAGGGAACAGCAGAGTTTTCATCGTATTCTCTCATCCATTCGGTTCTCCATACCATAACTTTCCATAAGTGCTGTCAACTGGTGAGCTTCCACATGAAGGGATATCAGCTGAATTGTTCTGGCTGGTACAGTAACTCCACAATTCTGGTGCCACTAGGCTGCGAATCTCCAGCACTCTGTTCTGCACAAAATGCCTTTACTCTCATGTCTCACCACAGATCCAGTACAGAGCAACTTCTGAGTCTGACAAGCATGGAACACAGAAAATTTCAAGAAAACTATTCAGGGATTTCTTGACATGTGAAATAAGCCTTGCTAAAATCAGTGCCGCAAGCAGTTCCAGCCTTTCCTTTGGAGGTGACAAGCTTCAAAATGTGCCTTTGGATCACTCAATATATGCAAAGGTAGATTGTTGCAGCATACACCTGGACTGATGCATCGCAGAAACTGTGGAGGCTCACAGTCAGAATCTCTTCTTGCACCTCTTCAAAATTGCACTGAGATATATGAATTGTATTTGATTCTCTCAGCTCTCACAGAAGTGTGCTCAGACTGTTCATCTAAATCTTCATCCTAATCGAACTTCTTCCTGCACAAGTTCTGACAGACCAGTTTCCATTTAGCAGTTACTGGGGCTATGAATTCCATTGGATAATAGAGCCTGGATGCCACTCTGACAACCTGGAGCTTGATAGGTTTCTCCACACTCTTATCACTTAGGAACTGACTATAATCCATAACTCGATTATCGCCCTCTTTGTCCCACTGTCTTGTAGGTTTTGTTTATACCCTTTTGCACTTGCAAAAGGGATATTTTGCCCAATGAAAACAGCCGGCAAAAATTTTGGACCAAACAAAAAAGGCTACAAAATAAGACAGATTTTCAGAACGTTATTTTGAACCCTGCTTATGTCCTTACAGGGTTCAAAAGGGAACATCATACATTGTGGTTCAAAGCAATTGTCTTCAGCCAACATATCCTAATTAGTGTCTATCTCGTTAACTAATGATTACCTTGGAACCGGTATCAATCCAGGATACACAAACCAGTTTCTCACCGTCACCGACTCTAGCTGTGATTGAGCACTCCCAATCGTTGATGAGATGGTTCTGAAAGAAGCAATGGTATTACACGAAATATTCATGCATGAAAGATAATTCTCACTCACTTGGACATTTTGATGGGTACCAATTACAAAAATGAAAAGTAAAATACAGGTTTGCATAATTACGATTCTGGATAAGTAAAACCAATGTTACTTTAAACAACACGATAGCCGTAAGACTAATCTATATCCATCGATAACAACCCCAAATTATTGTCACTTACCTTCACGGACCACCCCTAACTAGGCAACTGGCCTAATCTAGTAACAAAAACCTTAAATCCTTGATAAACTGCAACCTGCTGTAGCCGACAGTTCTATGAATAATACCTTGAAGTAATTATGTGTCACCAATATCATGTTGTTACCTAGCTTTATGGACCACACCTTGGGGCAGCCAGCATGACTTACTGAAAAATTAACTTTCTGAAATGAGTGCCACCCCTTACCACAGTATGTTGTCACTAACCTTCATTGACCAAACCTTACAGCAGCCAGCCTGATCTACTGTTAAGAGACGAGACCCTGTGCCATCCCATATCATCTGATTGATAAGATCTTCATGATCGGAACTAAAACTGTAAAGCAAAACAACGCATGTAATTATGGTCAGTCAATCAACACACTATTTGTCACTATTAATAAAAAAACGATCATCAATCTTAGGTTTGGAAAAACAGCAAGCAAGCAAGATGTGAAGTGAACGTTGAAAGGTGACTAAAAACATCACTAATATACCTAACACATTTAAAATAAAATGCTCATATTTTTTGATCTTTGAGAGACAAAGCTGAAAACACAACTGAAAATATTTTAGTGGCCAATGACAACCTTTACTTGCCTGGGACAAGCCAGCCCTGTTAAGACATACATCCTGATATCATACACTGTACCTGTGAATATCCCAGGGATGATCTGGTTCAACAATGTTAATAGCATCTCCTATATAGGTCCTACAAAAACAACCTTGATATTGGATACTTGTTTGCAAGGAGGGGATAAAAACTGGTACAAAATGACAATTACACATTATAAGCCACTTTCACAATCATGCGCAGAGCAAAGTAACGGTTTTGCTGGTGGTCACAATCCCTGTTTACATCATTCTGTGACAAATTTAAAGTTTTACCTTTTACTTTCTTTTGAAAACAATCGATCCTGTTTCTTTCTTAACACCATATGCCATGTTTCCAATACGGGTAGCCCGCCAACTGAAGTGCTAAACTTGCTCTGCACATGATTGTGAAAGTGGCTTATACAGTGTTACAGTATATTTTTTGGGGGTGGTGGCTGTTACCTAGAGAGTCTTTTAATGATAGTGTAGTAAAAATGTTGTAAAATGAGCTGCTAATAAGATGTGAATACTAACACACAGTATCACATTATCAAGTGAGTACACATTTCTGTTATATTTCCCAGTCTATGTTGTACACTTTTAAATACTACAGAAAAACAAATCCAAGTTTGATAGGATATTAAAATAGGATGATTTTGATAGGGTATAAAAATCAAGTTAGAATATGATTTACAAATTATGTTTCCACACTCTACAAGTAGCTTTGTACTTTGATTCCTAATTTTCTAGCTGAAGTTGCACAGTGTTCTGTCAAAGTGTTACATATATGTTTAGGAAAGAAGCTAGAGAAAACCAGAAATGTATGTGTACTATAAGTCTATTGGTTATTTTTGTCATTAACAGGTAGACTGGTTGATGGGGGGAGCTTATTAGCGGGGATGGGGGAAGAGCCTATAAGCTGGGATAAAGGGGAAAGCTTAACATGTTTATACAATATGTAAATACTATTAGTAGGGATGGGCAGGGAGGGATAGCTTGTCTGATAAAAGGGGAAGAGTTTCTTTGTGGGGAGGGGAAGAGCTGTGGTGGATCCAGGGGGGTCACATTGTTCAGACCAACCCCCAACCCAAAGAAAACATGACATGCATAAAACAAAATGAAGCTTTTGACAAAGGCAATATTTAGCCTGTTTGTTCAAAAAAGTAATAGTTATTATTGAACCCAATAAAGTTGTTCTGAAACCCCTTTAAACATTTTTGCCAGATCCACCATAAATTTTATTGTAGAACACTTTTTAATAACTGTGTTAATTTTGACAATAATTTGTGAATACAGTGACCCTACAGCTCCAAAATGAAATTCACAGAACTTGAATAGAATCACTACAGAAACAGAGATCTTTATATACATGTGTACATGCTTCTTTATAGATCTGCTTTGCAAAAGAAATAGTTTCAAATGAGGTTCACAGTTAGTGATCATTACTCTGGTCACATATTATGGACATGACTACTAAAGATTTTTCCTAATATAGCTGAAACGTTCAACTAAGGCACACATGTACACCTAGATACAATTGGTGAAATGTATAACTAGAATTTAGATGAAATAATAACAGAAACTATCCAAACATGAATAAATATAGAAGATCAACCTGTTCATGTCCACAAAAAAGTGGTCAGACTGGCCTGAAAACACTTTAATTATAAATTTGACAAAAATCTAGATGGTATCTCAAAATTTAAAAATTGTCACATAAATGTATTGAGGGCAGCTAGAAAAAAGCAGAACTTTGAGCCTGAAGTGTCATAAATTTCCCACAAATGTATCTTTGTCAGGTTTTTCTTAATTGATCAATAAAGGGCTACAAAACTAATGTTCATGGTCTTGTGGTACTGTAAACATATTAATTCTAAAAACAACTTGTCTAAAATACTATAAATAAAGACTCACTTCACTGGGTTCTTGTTGTCACCACAATCCCTTTGCTGTTGAGGAATTTTCTTATACCCAGTGCTGAAGGCTATCAGGTTTCTGCATGACCACACACATGCAACTTTACCACAATTGTCACTGTGAAATACAAGAGGAGATTGGCTTAATTCATCAGGGTTCCTGCAGCTAACAACTCAGCAAATTTAAGACCTTTTTACAACCCAAGTTTGTTAAATTTAAGACCTAATATTCCTTTGAGCTTTATTGTGCAATCCCAAATGACGACATCCACAGACCAATAGTATATGATAATGGGCACATGTGATCGTTCTGTTCGACAGCTGGTGCGAACTCCACATGAACCCTGCTCATATAATCGATATGGTATCCATTTTTACAGTGTTTTCTGCATCAGTTGGAGATGATTCAGGATAATTAAGAGCCTTTAATAATAAATGGTTGGAGTTGTTTCTGTGTATGAAATAACTTCTTAGAGTTATCAGAGTTGCTTCTCCGACTCATCTTGAGTACTTTCTGTTTGTGGGGGTATGGCTGACCAGATCAGTCAATTTCAAATAGAATGTGACAATTACTGGCACTGACTACAGCCAGACTGTCACTTTTTGATTAATTAGAATCACTCACTTCAGCATTTGTGGTTAGTGAGAGAGCTGGAATATTGCGAGTTGTGGTTAGGAAAATCAGGCCTTGAAATCCTCAATTTTAGGGGCACAGCCATTTTGGCCTCAAGATTTTTGCCAAAAATAGGACACAAGGGCAATTGTCAAAGGGCGCCAAGGCCATACCAATTTTTTTTTGTATTTTAGAAGACACAAGAAGGTGGTTTTAATACATAAAGTATACATAACAGTAACATATGTTCAAACACGCTGTTCATTAATTAGAAACAAACAAAAAATGTCCAGTTTAGGAAACAGTGTTAAGTTTCGTCAACTGGTAACACTTCAGGGGTTGGATTTGCTGAAATGAAAAGATCCTATATATTTAAAGAAAATTAGTTAATACTCCGTGTTTTAACAGCCTTTTCTGAAAGGCACAACAGCACCCAAGAGAAAAGGGGCAGGCCATTTGTGGCCGAAAATCATACGAAATTCTGAGGGCATTACAACAATGGCCAGGGGCATCCACGGCAAATGCTGCGTTGCTGTCGTAGATTTCAAGCCCTGGAAAATGCATGAGTGTTCCTCAATGTTCCTTTTACAATAATGTGAATCAGTTTTCCAAAACCAAACCTGACAAAGTGTCCTTCATACTCCCAATTTGCTTACAGGGACTGCACAGCTGGGGGTGCCAGGGGGGTTCATGCCCCCCCCAATAATTTTACCGCATTTGCCCATAAAACGTCCTTAAACTTAAAAAGAAAAAGTTAAGAAAAGAAACTTACTTGTCAATTTTAAATGCATTTCTAGTGATTCTAGAAGCTCTGATTATCAAAATTTTTCCAGGTGACCATACCCCCTAGGAAAGTCACACCTGTGGTGCTCGTGATAGTGCCCCCCCCTCCCCAAATCTAAAACTTGTTCCGCAGTCCCTGGCTTCACATTACTTATTAGTCTACAAACAAAAAACATGTGGACAACCTACATGTAAGATTTAAAGGCATTTAAATTTATGACAATAACCTAGCTTTCTGGGGAGTTGATAAAATCCCTATACATTGGTACATAAATGTATTATACTGTGTTTATTGATTGTTTGCACAACAGGATATTTTTTTTTCGTAGAAACGAAGTTTAATCGTCCTTGGCTTCAAGACAAATCAGCTGGTTTGGTAAAAAACTTTGCGGAAAGGTAGCAAGTGTTTTGAAAGGTTATATTTGTAACCTGGGCACTTTTGCGACAGTTTTGTCATTAGAATCAGTGACAGGTACTCCAACAGTTTTAAAAAAACTGACGAGAATCTGCCGCCAATTCTACAAAGCTATGGTTAGATACTATGGAGTCGCGTAAATTCTCCAAGTCTACGGAATCCGCAACTGCTTTGGAACTATACAGCAAACTTTTCATATTTGTAGCTCAATCAGTATTTTATAATGTGCAAGTTATTTCAAGCATATTTAAGTGATATGCCATTTGGTCTTCGACTTGGAGATGCATTCTGTGTTGAAAGGATTAGGAGTACTCATGTAGTGTAGCTTCAAGGAAAAGGCAACGTATGGATATTAGCAGTTAACTTTGCGACCACAAACCCCACGATACATCAAGTATCGAAATCACCTTCTTGATGGTTTTTTATCACTCCATACAGAGTTGTAAATCAGCTCCATTGCAAACCAAGTAAGTTCATTCACGAGGAAGCCGCCATTTTGAATTGAAATCCGCTGTAACACTTGATTGCAGGCCCAATTTGCTCTGACTGGTTGCTGCCAAAGTTGCATGAAGCCCGCAGGGGAAATTGATGATCAAACTGGCATTGAAGTGGTTAGCGAAACTATTTCTTCTCGTGTGGAAGCTGTATATTATAAATTCAATTTAGTTATTATGATTACTATTATTATTTATATGCAGCGGAATTCACCTCGCGACACCTCTTTT
>JAOBYF010114444.1:0-19205 GCA_025403605.1 Parazoanthus darwini | reverse complement strand
TCCCCCTGGACAGGACACTAATCCACCGCAGGCTAGCCTCCAACAGAAGCTGGTACTCATTTATACAGCCGACTCGAGTAAAATGCCTTGCTCAGGGGTCAGACCGGGATTCGAACTCACGACCTTCAGGTTACAAGTCCAATGATGAAACAACAATTAATAGAATCTGGAGCACATTCTTCAACTGCCATACCTTTTAACTTCGCAATCAGTCTCTGCTTTTCTAAAGGTCTGTAGAACGCTATCCTCAGCTGCCGAAACAAAGTGCGAAGAGCCGTCAGCCTAAATACTCAAAATGTCAAGACATCCACGTTCACAAATTGCCCCTACAGCTTACCTCACTCACTGGCGGTTCAGGCGGGCCAGAAGTGAACTGCCCAAAGTACCTTGAACGAAACAACCAAACAACAAGTTAACCATTTATTTTTAGGAATGACACACACACAACGTTAGACTCTTAGCAACCGTCCATGCAATTCTGAATAGAAAACCCTGAAAAATGTTAGCTGCTACTCTCTCAAGGTCATCCCCCTTTATGGCAGTGGCAACTCTACTGCTCATGTTTGCAAATTCAGAATTTCTAAAGCGTATTTCAATTTATTACAGTTAAAAACGTGATCTATCAAATCCTTTACAGACACAAAAAGTGAAAACACTCTTACTTCTGTGATTTAAGGAGACTTTTATTGAAACACGTTGTCACTTTTTGCACACAATTTCCAAAACGATTATAAACCCCCCTATTTTTCGCACTCATTTCAGGGTCGTAACAAGGGGAGAGGCCGGAGGGCTCCGTGTCTCCCCCCTCCCCCAGTTTTTTCCCCGACAAATGTGTCAATTGCGTCACGCTCAGCAAATTGCTCCAAGTCTCAGAAAAAATGGAAATATTTTACTACTTTTAGACACTCTGATTTGTTTCAAATAGCGATTAAAATCCAGGAAATACGTTTTTAGACAAACTAGTTTTCAAAATTTCCCGGGGAAGCATGCCTCCAGACATCCCTAGAGGGCTCGTACCTTCGGCTCTCGGCGGTACCCACCACGTTTTCTAAGCCTTCCTACGGCCCTGGATACACAGAAAGCAACTCTCTCGTCTGTTTTTGTGGTGACTCACAAAGCAGTTCTCTCGTTTGTTGTTGTGATTGCAGGAAGCAGCTCTGTCGCCTATTATTGTGGTGACATACAAAGCAACTCTATCGTCTGTTATGATGTTGACTCACAAGCAGCCTTGTCGTCTCTTCTTATTTAGTCTCTATCATCTCTTATTGAAATGACGTACCAAGCACACTGTTATTATGGTGATATACAAAGCAGCTCTTTCGTCTGTTATTATACTGACTCACAAACATGCAGCTTTGGCATCTGTTCTTGTTTACTGACCGAGGTTTTTCATTTTCAGAAATCTAGACAATCCTTATACCGTAATCCGTGTTACAATCTGTATATCCATGTCAATCAACTAACTCACCATCCCGGGCACATGACATGACGCCTTCTCAGCATGCCTTCATCAGTGAAAGCGTTCTCGGACAAAACCAGTTCCACGTCAGGAGTTCTGAGGGGCAACAACTTTTCATCAGTATCAGACCATACCTTACTAATCAGGTTGCTACCACTAAGACATCCATCCATGCTAACTAACTCAATTGTCGTGTTTAAGGTTTTAAGCGGAAAACTTGGAAGAGGTCGAGACATTCAAATCTAAATCTTCATGCCAGATTTGCTTAGAAAGTTTGCTTTCCAAGAAGGAGTCGCAGATTGGAAGAGGAAAACATTTATTTAAAACGTGTAATTTTTATTGCATTTATCCACTTTAGGCCAAATCTTTAACTCTGTGACAGTGTTAAAGCTTCCATCCAACAACAATGTTATCTAACCTCGTCACTTGCCCTCCTTTGGCAAGGATAAAAGCCACATCTGGGTTACAAGCTCTGATTAAGTTCTGTACCCGGCTTAGCTGTTCGTTCTGAAATACCAGAAATCATTACTTCAATATCAAGGTTCATACATTCATTTGTCACTCAAAATTGGCGATACTAACTATATCTTATAAAATTTTGAAATTTTACCATTGGTTCTAGACAACTTGTAAAGACAACATTGTTCACGAATCCTGCAAAACATAAGAGATGCTGCAAAGTTATCGTCCTGGCAGAACCAAAGTCTAGCTAACAACAATCTATTGTAGAATTAGTTACAAGGTCGAATATTTTTAATATAAGTTCTATTTACCGCAAATTAAAATGTAAAAGTACTCGGTGAGTTGAACACCCTGTAGTTAAAATACGAATAAATTTTCAATTGGAATCTTTTACCAGAACGCTTTGAAGCACTGCCAATAGTTGTATTATAACAACTGTAAAAGAAAACTCTTTTCCTAAGTGTCACATTTCGGAAGCAGTTAATACCAAAAAATTCTCGAGTTGTATAAGGAGACACATAGTCCAGTCATGGGTTTTTTTTGTCTCAATACTGTTTGTAGCTTCGTTTCCATGCTATACTGAGACAGTAGGCCGAAACAACATGCTCAATAAATCACGTTTTTACCAACTTCCCTACAGGAGACTTTGGGGGACTTTTGGTGTTATAAGAGATGGGTTTCTACGTTGAAAACCGTTGAAATACCTTCTCTTGCAATTGGTTTGAGGTTGACCCATTTTTTGCGTAGAATGACAGGACGAACAAATACCTAAAAAACCAAGACATCAACTACTACTACTCACGTCACCAACAAAGTTTTGGTTGGAAATTGCACTATAACCATACCTTGGGAACATTGTTCCAACAGCTTGGGCAGAACATAACTAATAGGTTGAACGAAAAAGTTACAAGTCAGCCATATGTAACTACAAGATGAAAGAACATGACTGCAAAACGAAGTAACTGAACAATCTGTGAAAAAGACGGATGCCACATGAACACGTCACTAACCTAATAATTTCGTAAACTTTGGCAAGAGCGTGTTCGACAAATTTGGTATTTACCGTATAAAAACCGAACCCTGCTATTATTTGCTGTTGCTACCTAAACATTCCCAGAGCCTTATGAAAATGGTTTCATACCCTCACACAGAGAATACTGTTACATCGTAATAGGAATACATAGCGAGTATATTCCACCCGGAGCAGAATGATTTCAAAGAATTCAGAATAGAAAGAAACAGTTTCCAAAAAACGGAAATTATTTTACTAAAAGAGCAAACGAGCGCACCCTTAACGTTTTTATAAGCTCTCAGCTCCATGTAATAACCACAGTGATTCAACTGAAAATGTCTTTACAAAAGTCTTTGGACGTGGGTACCTGTTTTGCTATACCTCTTCCCAGAAAACGTACCTTAAAACATGGGCATCTGGAAAACGCTGACAACAGTCTAGTTTCGTAATCGTAGTTGTCGCTGACAACAATGACTACAGAGTCACTTACTCAGCATTAGCCTCGACTTGGTGTTGAATATACATAAAGACCAGCGAGAGGGATTAGAAGTTTGAGCCTTCAACAATAAAAAAAAATAACGTCAAGACGAGGCTAACGCTGAGCAAATGAGTCTGTAGTCACTGTAATCAGCGGCAACTACGAATTAATGCGAAACTGGACTATACACACAGGTGTTCAGAGCAGCTGGTACTTACTTGTTTTCCATGAACACATTCTGTGGATCAACACAGCAGGTCACGGCACCAATCCTGATGCTACTGGAAACACTAGGATCGGGGTGGCACGACAACGCTTGGATAACATCCACTACATCGGTGAACCTGTGGTGTTATATGAAAGGAATTTGAAAAACTGGATGATATACTATGTCAGCACTGACGACGTAATCGTAACAAGTTTTGCAAATTTCAGAACTGTAAAATTTCTAAAACAAATGCTCTAAATCTTTGTTTTCATTCTTGTTTTGGTTATTTCCTTGGTTAAGCGTCTAAATATTTTACTACAATTTCCATAAATGTTTTCCAAATTTTCCAAAAACAAAGATGGCGACCAATATAACGGATTATCTTTTCCCATAGCAACGTTAATTAATTGAGTAGCAATTTTGCCATGGAAACAACTTAGTGGGTTAAGTATTAAATGCATACCAATTCACAACCGTTTCAGTATTAGTAGGGGGGTTCAACTACCTCCCCCCTTACGCCTTTATGTTTGGCAGAATGGTTTATATATTCGAGGGATGGTATTGTGATAAAAAGTGCTGGTTTCTGCTGCAAGTATAAAACTGCTTGTTCATTAAAAGGGCAATAAAATAACTAATGAATAAAAAACAATAAAAACAATAAATAAAACTAACCAAAAAAATGTGACACGACACACAAAATGGAAGATTACCCGGACGTAACAATAAAGACTCGCTTCTTCCTTCCGCCTCCCATTCGTGGGTTACGACGTTGTTTGATGAGTGCATCTTTCAACATGTTTTGTAACCCTACAAAAACACGTCCAAACTGATTAACAATTTTAAAATATTTAATTATCGACATGTAATTGAGCAAAACGACCACACAGTACAGTCTTTAGCTTCATCTCAGATTACAAAAATTCGGCTAACCTTTGGAATCAAATAACTCGCATTTTTCAATTGGTTCTTTGAGCAAAATCCACCTGCAATGAAACCAAGAAAGGAATTTAGCCTTTGCCAAACAACTTAATTCTTGAGGATTTTACGTTGCTCTGAACTCTGATTTGGGATGCCATCAATCAAATCTTATTCCAAACAGAATTGAACCAAAATTAAAACAATATTTTGATCATCATCAGGGTTAACTCTATCATGCTACCATGCAACCAGGGGGACTGAGAAGTTTGGATTTCAGTCGTTGTTTTTATATATCAGTTTAACGAATTTGACACTGAACAATATAACTGTGAATTTATTTTCAGTTTGAAGCTTGTGTTTCTGATTGTAATTCTTGTCTGTGGTGATAATTGTCAGGTCTCAACGCACGATCTGACAAGCCAATCACGAAACATTAAAGAGCCGAGCAAATTGAGGACGAACACAAGAGGCGGAGTTTCATATGGCATTGGCGGAGTGTTGAAATAATGTCGAGATGTTGAATTAGAGACATCCCGATACATAAGTGTTTGCAGATTCGGAAACAGTTCTAGGTTACGTTTGTCTTTAAGACGCGGAGGCTGTTACTATTTCGTGTTTGGTTGGTTGATAACAACCTCAAATAAACTTTACGGCGACAAAAAAATTCTTCAAGGGTTGTGTAACAGTGAAAGCTGTGGTAACAGAGCAAATGATACACTTTCATTTTTAGGCTTCCTTGACTTCACTAAAGACACACAGTATGTACTACAGCATCGTGTCACTATCTCAGTTACAGTAACCTTCCTTATACAGCCTGATAACATGCACAAAGCCAGGGACCGCGAATCGTATTTTGGATTAGTGGGACTACTGGCCCGAGCGCCGCAAGCACGGGTACTCTAGCGGGGTGACCGGGGGCATGCTCCCACGGAGAAATTTTAAGTTCAGAGCTTCTCAAGTCACTGGAAATGCGCTAAACTTTATAAATCTCAATAAAAGTGCATTACTTTTTTGCCTTTATTTTGAAAGCAGCCCCCAGCTGAAAGCTACAGTGCAAACAGAGACCAGTTCACGAGGTTTACCTGTTGTTTTCCTTTACCAAGTTGAACAGCGACGAGCACAAGGTCTCCTTTCCACTGCCTGGGACACCAGTCAGAACTGTTATAACCGCCTGGGACAGAAAACAACACAGATGTAACCTGGTGGCTCTAACTCGGATTTGGAACCAACGATTGACGTCACCCAGTCCGACTAACGGCACATGCACTGACATCACCCATTCTGCCTACCGTCAGACTGGGGTCACCCCCACAATATTGATAAGTTACACTTCTCTTTCTAATAGATTGGAAAATAGGCTTTAGTTATGGGAGTTAATTTCAGCATTTCAGGACGATATATCTGACGTTAACCAGACGTCGAGCGTAATAACGTCAGTTAAACTCCCATAATTGAAGAAAATTTTGTTGAGTATGAGTGTGCATATGCTACGATAGAACGACACATCACATTGCTCGCACGGTGATATCATTGTGCGTCTTTCAGCGAACCCCTACGATGTCATGCGCGAGGTTCTGCCCAATCTGGTGGTAACTTCCAGATCATCAGCGCTTGAAACATAACTCACAGACATATACATGTAGTTACCGATGTTTCATAATGCCAATGGGCGAAATGGCTTTGACAAATGAAACTATTTACTATTCTGCCAAAGTATATACATTGTGAATAGGCAGGAACTACAAAGTTACATTTTCCTGAAGTTGAAGTATTTTTTTATCAGTTAATTGAGCTTTCAGGAACAACGAACACTTACATCAGCTTGGATCTCTTCGGAGACCGAGTTTCCCAAGAGAACAGGGACGTGAGCGGCAGGCACCGGCTTGTCTTCTGTGTTACTACTCACTTTAAAATGAGCGAGATATCTGCAGTTCATACAATCACAATTTCAAGTTAACAATCGTACACCGTTTCAGGTCTCTGTAATTCTGCATCGAGGGGTCACTTGCGCTCCTTACTTGACTAAACTCACTCTGTCTTGCACACATGCACCCACTAAATAACTGTTTAAAGATGAATGGTTCCGATAATAAGTGCAACCTTATTAGCTACCTTGAATTTATTAACATTTGACGATGCGACCGGTCTCTGTTAAGCCAGTGACTTTCATTTCCAAAATTTTCCGTCAAAACATTTAAACATTTTATAAAAGAAATACAAAGCACTTGCCCGCGCCTTCATCAGTTGAAAGCGTGTAAGAAGATGAAAGAACACTCGAGGTGCTGGAAAAGCACTCCAGTTCACACTGTGCTACCCCTAAACGTGTTCTTTATCTGTCTGTAATTTCAATATCACGAGTCGATGGAGGCAAAAACATGTTTTCTCAATTCTATTATATCGGTTACTTTCAGTAGTTTTACATTACTACTTGAATATTCTGAAACTCTTAATGCTTTAGGTCTAATGTAGTCTCTCTATGCATGCCCAGTGTTACAGGCAGTAGTAGCATTTATCATACTGTCAAAGGAACACTGCCACTTCAAAAGGCGCGGGGAACAATCATAACTCGTCGGTAGATTTTCCAAGCGATCGATCTTTTGATCATTCATCTCACGAAGTCATTCAACTTGTTGAATCCGCTACTCAAAGTCTAGGACACCTCTGGAGAATGTCACAGCTCGCCAAAGAATGCTCGACTGTATTGTAGATTATAGTGTCGGCAAATGATGGGCTGGATGCGGCGGATTTTGTCCAGTTTAATGGCATTAATCCAACCAAATTGGCCATAAGTAACGACTTCAAAATCGCCCGCTTTTCCCTCACGTGACTATGCAAACTACCACAACGTACTCAAACCAGGTTAAACTATAATTTGGCCAAGTTTGGTGGTTATTGGTGCCTATTTGCCGGGGTTATAAGGGGTTTTCTATTTCAGCCTCGTTTCCATGTTGGGGTTCATACGTCATATTTTAAACCTCCCATAAATCCTGTTTTAGCAAGTTGCAAAAGTGCCACCAAAAATTTTCATGCTCAGGTAACCCTAAAAAACACTCCTAGACTAGTGGTTTGCTTTCAGCACGAAATGCACACGGGACTTTTTATTTTGACAAATGCTCCCTGACTATCATCAATATTATTTTTTAAAAACAATTTTTATCCCAGCAAAATTTTTTTGAGATTTGATTTACCTCTACATCAAAAGTCTCGTTTAGCACACATAAGTGCTTTCACTGACTAACTGACTGACGAGTTTAACCCGAGGATTTTGTCGAACAGTTTGACTTGATTCTTCGCGCACTCTTACAAGTTCTTGACAAAAATAAACAGCAGAATCATTTCATTCCGGTAAGTTTGCGTTTTATTGAGAAAAGCGGTGACCTTGACCGCTGAAGAACTCCTCAAATATATCTTAAAGTCGGCCCATCCCTGCATGGAAACGGTTTAGTACTCCAAGAAGTGTTGTCTATTAGTTTAGATCATCAAAAGAATTTTCTGGTCAGAGAAAATCAGAAACGAAGACCTACTAAACAGCTGTAACATGGAACCAATTTCTGCGTGTGTCAAGAGAAGAAGGTTAAGATGGCTGGGCCATGTTCTGAGAATGCCGAAGAACAGCCTGGCAAGAGTGGCATTAAGGCGGACTCCACAGGGGAAGCCCAAGAGAGACAGGCCCAAAATAAAATTGGCAGAAATCTGTCGAGGCAGAAATGAAAGATGTGGGATTGACATGGGAGACAGCTAGTAAACAGGCAAAGGACTGGCAGAAGTGGATGATACTTAATGGAGGTCCCATATGTCACCTAGGCACCAGAGATTAGTTTAGATATACCAACATTCAGTTGTGCATCGGCAGAGCTTTGCAGAAACTTCACAGACGACACTTAAAGACAGTACTCACTCTGACAGGCCGGGTAGAAGATTCGTTGCTGTGTCTACACTATACGCAACGGGTCCTGGACCGGTGGCCTGTAGGTTCGACTCCTTTAACTGCCGCTGAAGACTTGCGTGTCTGGGAGACATAAAATAGAACATTTAGAAAGTCAGGAGAGAAACTTTCCTGTTCTCAAGATCAGTGGATCATACCTGATCCCTATTCAAACAATTTGCCGTAAACTATCAAAACTGGCTGGTAGGAACATAAATTACAATTTGCACTATGATATCATAAACTTATCATTTTCGTGTCGCCGTCATTGTGGTTGCTGTTGCCGCTGATGTTTCTGCTCTATATGCAGCGCCTTAGCGAGCCTTGGAAAACTGGGGGTAGGGGAGGAAGGCACCGCCGAGAGCCGAAAGTGCGAGCCTTCTAGGGGGGTCCGGGGACATGCTCCCCCGGGAAATGCTGAAAATTAGTTTGTCTGAAAACGTATTTTTCTGGGTTTTAAACACCTTTTTGAAAAAAGATCAGAGTGTCTAAAACTAGTAAAATGTTTCCCGTTTCTCTCAGGGGATATTTGCTGAACTTGACACATTTGACACATTGTTGCCAAAATTAATTAACCGTTTGAAAAAAATCCTTATACGTGTTATAAAAACTGAGTGAAATGAGAAGACATATGAACAGATATATTTCCATTGCACCATTGTCATCAGAACAGCTGACCAACAAACTGCCTGGTCATTGTCCTGTTCATCTCACAAAATCCTCTCTGGCTCAAAATCAAAGAAATATAACTGATCATGTCGAATGTGCTGTTTCTTTGAATTACGTTCGAGTTAAACTATAAAGTTTGTTTACTTAAGTACTTACAGCGGACAGAGATGGTTTGGCAAATCTGAAAATGATAAAAAAACATGGTTTTAAAATCGTTGCATTTAGCGACTTTTCATTAAAACATAGTAAATCTGGTAATCACTTCTGAGCAATTATTCCACTGCTAACACACCAAAAACTATTGGCTTTGAATGTCTGTTTGAATGTGATTTTACAAATACTGTATGTTGTCAGTAGGCCATTGCCGAATGGTGTGCCAGTGCTCCAAGATAACAATTTTAAGTCTAGGTTAGCTTCCCCGTTCCGTGTAGCTTAAGCTTTCAATAGTATTACTTGACTTGATAAAAATGATCATTACATAACTGATTCATAAAAGGTACATTGATCTAACTAGATCAGCGACACAACATTTCTGACAGTCTTTCGACTGTCACAGTTAATTACCTTGTATCACCTCAAGTGCGGGGCATACACTTTGTTTCTCACCCTTCCACAAGGGCAATACCTGACTGTAGAATTCCCTGTGCACTTTTGTTTTGGGCGGTAAACCGATCATGATGCAGTTCTCCTCGCTGTCCAGATGACACGGCAGGTGTTGGGTCAGTGTGGGACTGTACGTCAGGACCAAACACGCCACGACGCTCATCGAGTCCTAAGACAAAAAATACCGTAAGCTTTTAAAAAACGCCTATCCTATACAACATTAAAGATTTCAGACGCAGAATTTATATACTTCTAAGTCATATTTATTTTTCCTATTAACATATTTAGGCGGTCGATCTTGAAGGGCCCAGAACTGCTGTAGTCTGGCTTTATTGTATAAGTTCTATAATTAACTTTTTTGTTACACAGTGGAAGCGGAATACGTAAATATAAAATAAACTTATGTAATATTTCTTATTTGTTAAGCTCAAAACGTTCATGGCATTTTTGCTAACAAACCAGCCCACGGCCCATGTGGGGGTCAATCGGAGCCCATCCCACCCCCTCCCCCTCATGGTTTTTCAAACAGTTATACAAAATTAAAAAGATCGAGATTTAGCCTGTAAGCAGCTTTAGGTTAGCTAAATACGTTTTAAAACAATGAGTTTTAATTAAAAACTGTTGCTATGGCAACAGTCGTTTCACATCATGCCCGCCAACTTGGCTGTCATCTTGGATTCTTCAAAACCCAGCCTTATTCTTATCTTACCCCATCATAAAATTGCATGGAAGTCAGCTCTGATCGCGGAACTGCTAAGACTCCACATCGTGGATGGCAAATCACAAGTCCTTTCTCAAACATGTACAAATTACCTGAAGATATAATAACAATCGTTACACTTCATCATGGACTCAACTCTCAATGCTACAGCTGATCCTTTTGCTGAAAAATCAGCTTCAATTTAATAATTCAATACAATGTAATGCGTGTATTACAACAGATATGTGCAAATTCTATCCAGTGCCACGTAATGTTGGGTTGTGTCGGTTCGTGTCACTCTGTAAAACATTTCGTACTTTGAACACACTGAAATGACTGGGGACATTGAAAGAAATCCAGGTCCTACCTTCCTCCCACCTGCTGCAGGGCGTTACTCCACTAACCAACACTGTATCTCCTGACACAAGCCGTTTGCCATAAATGGCGTCTTCTTCATTCGACTGCAAATTTTTTTAAAAGGTAAAATGAGTAGATGCTACAAATATAATCATAAAGCACAATGATTTCAACGTTCCTTTCCAATTTCTGAACTTTATCTTGCCAGCCCTCCAGGATTGTTTAGATACACTTTTAGTTTTTAATTACAAATAATTAAGTTTAATTCCATGTTATGAGAAAGTTATCAATTCGAAGATGGACACATGTTCTTTTTGATACATGTCAAACCAGCCATTCTTTGTGAATAGATGTGCCTTGTAAAACGGCCTCCACAGACGAGGGAGTTAGTTATCGATCACTCTTAGTTGTTGATAACAAAACGTACTTGATAACTAAGAATTCCCGTGTGTGTTACAAACTGTCGAAACTCTAGTTATCAACAACTAATGAGTTTTACTTTTCAAAAGGAAGAATACTTTTGTTAATGATAACTAACAATGCTGTTTTGTTATCGACGACTAATTTTCCCCCCTGTGAGATAGTTATCGACAGCTAATAGTTATCGATAACTAAATCCCAATTAAACAGCAGCCCTTTTTGTTGTCGATAACTAACTATTTCCATCTGTGAGATAGGTGTCGACAACTAAGCAAATATTAGTTGACACATACTATTTATCTGATCTGTAAGAAAAAGGTGTATCGAGCACTAATAGTTATCAACTACTTTTTGTTGTCGAGAACTAATAGTTGTCGAGAACTAATAGTTGTCGAGAACTAAATCCCTCGTCTGTGGAGGCCATTACTTACTTCTATTGCTTGAAATAATGATAATTTAGAACAAGCTTTCAGTGTTAACATAAAAAACAATTAGGTTATATTAACAATAAGAAATCTATTAACCACTTCTTAGGCACAAGCAATCTATTTCCATTTCCAAACAACAGTTTGAAACCCTGTTTTATAAAAGCTAAGTTTTATTATAGGCTTCATAAAATAGGTTAGACATAAAAGCAAAATATTCTCATTCTTTATACTCCAAATGGTATCAACTAGCAGAAAAACTTTTACCCCAACATGCAACACAGTGAACGTACACAACTTATACCTTCAATCGTTCCATCCATTGGTTTGAACAACTTCTTTCAAACTCACTTCCCTGAGAAAAAGAGAAAGTAAAGGATTAAAGATCTCGTTTACAAATTAATGGAAACAGAAGAGGGATTATACTACGACGAAGCGTGACAGGGATAAAGCTGAAGACTACTTTTCTTCGCAAATTCTGATCATAAGAGTCTGAGAGTACGTGTTGTGATTAAAGTTTCTCCTGTTAAGCTTTCAAGAGGAAAAGATATGAAAAAAACTCCTTATCTTTGAAGGTCAATGACATTCAATGTCAGCAGTCAAAATATCTAAAAAGGGCAAGTTAACTACAGATAAACTGGCAATTAACTCCCTGCCAACAAGACTGCAAGAGTCTTACCATCCACGTCACATGTCGAGGAACGTTTTGCGTTAAAACTAAGCGACTGGTATGCCATGAATGTTTTCCATCTGCAAATGTTAAAAGGGAATATTTTTCATTATTACTTGTTCACTAAATATATTTCAGAGGAGATGTCGTAATATGCCCTAATGTCATGGACTTTTATGTCCAAAGACAACCTACTACTAAATATATTTCAACTTACAACCATCTTAAAAAACAAATAGCTGTTAATCTTGTTTTGAAACAAAATTATTTTATCCGAACAAATTACGTGAAAAAATAGATTTATGAAAAACGAAAACTTAGTAAGCCAACACTAACAAAAATACACATTGTTAAATAGGTGAACCACGTTTTCAAGACAAGATTTGCTACTTATTCTTAGTTAATATCTAAATATTATCAGATACCTGGCTGCGCAGTATTTATTGCTGAATCAACAAATGATTCTGCAAAGACAATCGAACCAATGGTTTTTCCTTCATGCTCTAGACTTGGAACGTCATATAGATATAAACTTGCCTGCAATCAGAAATTGTTTTCAGTCAAAAACGACCAGCTAATAATAGTTACGATAACTTAAACAACAACAACAGCAACAACAACAACAACCACAGCCATAGAATTGTAATACTCCCAATGCTCTCTAGAAGGCAAAGGTATTATTCATGTTGACAAAATATAGGAGTGAAAAAAATAGTAAAAGCCATTCCAAAAAAAACAAATACTTGACTGCACTCTTGGCACAGAACTGAATTTTCACGCCACAAGGGATCGCCTAGCAGCACAATCTCAAACAAACAACTCACAGTTTTAACATAAGGGCAAGGAACATCTGGCTTCAGAGGCATATTCCTGAAAAAAGGCGAAAAAAACAACTATAAAAAGGTTGTGGCAGTGATGCGTTCTATTATCACCAGTAAACAAGGAATGCACAGTAACATGAACATCAGGGAGAAACAAACCCGTCACCACATCAGTTCTGATAGCACTAAGGCAATGTAGAGGTAAGAGTTCAAACTTAAGTCAAGTTACAAGCTTATCAACTATGTGGTGGTGCCCAAACTATTCCCTTTCATATTGTTCTTGCCTATTTGTGTCCTAACTGACTCACATACCTTCCATGAACATCACGGTTATCAATTGTAAATTCCACATTGGAAGACATGAAAGATGAGTTGAGGTTTATTTGCTTTTTTAGAAAACCCGACTTCATCGTTGACATCAAACTTGCGTAAGCCTGGAATTTAACATTGAGGAATCAGGTTACAGTCAAAGAATACTTTTCCACCTCCGATGCAAATCTCTCCCACTGACTAAAAAGCCTCTGCGTTTTCTCAGTAAGCTTTCAAACCCTTGTTTTCCCCTACATCTTAATCGGACTGATTGTAGTTTGAAAGTTCACTGAAAAAAATAATTTCTACAAAAGCGTCGAGGTGTATTGTAAACACACAGCTGTTTATAGGCCAGTGGAAAACTAGTCAGTTACTTGTATACCTCGGGTTATAAGCCAGTCGAAAGCTCACAACCTTGGGGCTATACCTCCCGTTACAACAGTTGCTAATGTATTTAATATTGTAATAAAAAGACTCACTTGTGTAAAACTAAACGTGGCAGAGTACGTTTCGATGGCTTGTAACACTGCCTCGATTGCTACCAAATACAGATTTATTAACAATCTGCAACGAAAGAACGGAACATTAAAAGAGTTAATCGTTAAATAAAATTTACTGACTGTGTTCTACTTTTGTGTAAATCGCTCTACAACTGACCACCGATTGCCGTGTTTTCTAAATTTCCATGTTAAAAAAATAATTCCACATTTCACAAGAGATTCCACGATTTCACTGGACTCAGTAACGAGTACAGCTTTTGGATCAGGATGTCAAACAATTACCTACTCAAGCTTCTAAATCTTGAATTCCAGTTACTATTACACAAATCTTACTTAATTTTGAGATCCGTTTTAGTTGACCCAAAAATGATTCTAGTTACGATTTCTTAACTCCCTCAATCGGTGTTACAGGAAAATTTAGTTTGCATTGTTAAACAAACGTACATTCCATCCGAAGTACGTAAGAACCATCCGTTGAGATAAATCTGTAAAACGGTCTCAGCGTCTCTAACGAAAATTTCAATAATTATTTTGTCCTTTCAAAACTATGCCGGTTTTCTCGTGCCATTGATAAATTTCGCAACCAAATAAAGGTGTTTTTAAACATTAAAAAGACGAATTGAAAGATAATGTTAAAATTGGCTGAGGCCAGAAAGCTGGCGGACTTTTCCTTTTTAATAAAGCATTCGGTGCATTTTGAATGAACTAAAAACTTCAGTATACTGAGAAAAATCGAAAGATCGGAAAGAAAAAGGAAGGAAAGTTAACCTTGTATCGAGGTTGATTCCAGCTGAACAAGATCCTTGAACATTTGCGGGAAACGGCACAAAACCATTTTCGAAGAACCATGTTCTTGCGCAAGAAATTGCTCCTTTTGGTTCAACAGCAAAACACACCTACAGGAAATGGGACACACGTTCATTGTGTTTAGGTTTTAAGGCGTAACACTGAAACAATGACACCAACAGGGACATCATTCGGGCATAATGGCGGTCCCTATGAATGATAATTACTCAGACACTATCAAAACTACATGTTCGACCACCTTAAACATTGATATTTCCCACAACAAAAAAAACTCAAAATCTTTTCAAATACATAGAATGGAAATAATATCTTTAATATGAACGTTGGCTTGATTTGAAAACAATAAAGAAAAGATGTACAAAATATTAAACATTTAAGTTATCGGTTAATGTTATCACAAACAACGAATTCGATTTTTAAATATAACTTTTGATATAAGTTCATGCTCTGCGAACTATAGCGTAAAATCTGCATTCCTTCTTGTTCGGAAAAAAAAGTTATATCAAAACTGTGGGAAGGTCAACAATACCTTCTTAGTTCCGTCTGGTTTTAATTTACCGGGTAGTCAACTTCTCTTCAATTATCACACATGCACTTTTGAACTACATGTACCTTCTTGAGAGCGTATAAGACATCAACTGTCCATGTAGTAGTGGACAGACCTGACGATACAAACTATCTGGCAATAAAACAGAAGGACGGATTCAAAGATTACCATATGCCTTGCAGGTTTACCAGCCACTCCAGTTTGTGTTGCAGAAAGGTTGTGTTGGATGTGACCGACTTCCTTCAGCTTGTCAAGAGATGATCTACAGCTATTCGTACCAAACAGCACAAAGGGAGTCTGCTTCACCGAGGGACTGTTGGGAAAAATATATTTCATCTCCTTTAGCCCGATTTCCGTATGATCGTTGAGGATCTTTAGGGGACGCTGGTAATCGCTGGGGATCATTGGATCGCATACAACTTTTTGGATCGCTGAACGTCGCTGTGGATCGCTGGAGCGCTTCCATTTGAGCTTGCAGTTACTTTTTTTTCCGATTCAGACTTTCACGCTAACGACCCCAAACGGAAACCAGGTTTTAGTTCCATTATCCCCCAATTATAAGCTTATAACCCCTTCGAAAACACCCTACGAACACAAGTACGACAGCTCAGGATTTGTGGTGATAAATTCGTTAACAAACTACCGGTAGATAAAAAAAACTGCAGTAATTTGTACCTCCTGCTTTCCTGAGAATCGGATATATGGCCATGGGCGAAGTAACTCAAAAGAGGCTGAAATGAGATACAGACATACGACATATTGAGCAAATCATTACAACTTACTGTAGACAAACATGTATGGACCACTAAACATGATATATTGTCCCCATTCTTCCCTCAACAAAAACAGAGCTCTATTAAAATATTTTCCTATTTTCTAGTATAACCAAGCAGCTTAGCTTGGATTTCTAGCCATCTCCGCTGAAGAAAACTCTGGCCCAAACTTGAATTACGGTACTTTCCGTGGACACGAGAGAAAGGAAGGAAGCTCCAAACTGCAAAGTTTCTGATTCTAACTAATTGTTTTGGGTTGAGTCACAAATAAATTGCCATGCGTATTACGAGACCAGTCACAAACATAATTATGTGTATACCTCGGCAACGCTTCCCTCATCCAGCTTGTCTGAACTGTCTTGACTAAAAAATAATACAAATTAACAAAGTTAACGTGATTCTAATTACCCTTTCTCTTCATAACTATAGTTTGAATGTTACAAATCCTCGCCTCTACCCTAAGCCTTCTATTAAACTTACCATTCCACAGAATGATCATGCCCTTAATATTTGCAAGGTTGAGCATAAAAACATACACACGTATTTGACTTTAAGTATTTCGTTTACCTTTTCACATCCACGTTTGTCAACACTTCATAGCAATGGCGTTCTAGTAATGGAAGGTTCTAAATCCAACCAAACCAACAAATCAGAAACAAATGGTCAAATGCAACATGGCACACACATTGAACTAAATTGGTTAAAATTGATGATCACAAAAATAAAGAAAATATTGAAAAGGTTTTAACATGTCACTTGGCTACACTAAAACTACTAAGAGCATTTACTTCCATCAAACAAACTAACCTCTGTAAGAAGCATTTCAGCTGAAACAGGGTCCAAGACGCCATAAATATCTTCAAGGTCTCTGGTAACGTCCAGCACCTGTGGACAGACAGACAGATGGAAAGTTAGATAACTTGATTGACAGGTAAACTGAGGGAACCACAGACACACTGGTACAGGAGGGAGGGAGGGAGGAACGGAGGAAAGAAGTTGGGAAGGAAGGAAGTTAGGAAGGGAGGAAGTTAGGAAGGAAGGAAGTTAGGAAGGGAGGAAGTTAGGAAGGAAGGAAGTTAGGAAGGAAGGAAGTTAGGAAGGAAGGAAGTTAGGAAGGAAGGAAGTTAGGAAGGGAGGAAGTTAGGAAGGAAGGAAGTTAGGAAGGGAGGAAGTTAGGAAGGGAGGAAGTTAGGAAGGAAGGAAGTTAGGAAGGAAGGAAGTTAGGAAGGAAGGAAGGAAGCAAGCAAGCAAGCAAGGAAGCAAAGAAGGAAGGAAGGAAGCAAAGAAGGAAGGAAAGAAGGAAGGAAAGAAAGAAGGAAGGAAGGAAGGAAGGAAGGAAGGACGGAAGGAAGGAAGGGAGGAAGGAAGGAAGACAGGATGTTACTATGTCAATAAGCAAAGATAAAGACAGACAGAAAAACTTGTAGCTAAACAGTCGGTTTTAGAAAAACACATAGTTATAGCAGTAAATACTGTTGGACGTCATTATGTTTTCAAGAGGGGCACATCAGAAAGTACTGTAGGCAGCTCTCAAAACTAATCTTGCATGGAAGCACTTTCTAAAGGACTTTTTAGTCAACTGGCCAATGTCGACAGCCCTGTACATGTAGCAAGCCACAAACAGAGATGGCAACAACATTAGGATTACATGCACATTACACTGTCAGATAAATGTATGTTTTCATTTAATTGGAGTTCTACATGTACATGTAACACACCTCATGTTTCATTGTAAAAAATCCACCCCTGCAAAAAAACAAACTCAAACCATAAGAACTGCATGTCACACAAATGTATCTTTTGTTAATATAACTATTGTGTATTCACATAGTACCTTCTGGGGGAAACGTGTACTGCAACCACACCCAAACTAGTACATTTTACAGGTTTCTTTAAAATTTAATAAACTATTATCAAAGTACAGGTATGATCACATCAATAAATGTTAGTCTTGTAGGGAAATTTAGTTCAATTTATCTCTAAAGTGCAAGTAGTAACTTCAAGCTACAGCTTGTGGTGAAGTTACTGTACAGTTCTATCCATGGCAAACTTGTAGATAACAACATTTAAAGTACCCTCCAAAGCCCTCCAAAGCAAATGCTTGTACAAGTGGCCACTTCTCAACAATGAAAGGTTCAAATGAACCATGCTTCTTTCCCATAGATGACCCTTCACCTGAAAAATGAAACGAAAATAATGCCACACTCTAATTAATAATAAAAAAGGTTAGAATTCATACACCTAGCTGCATGTTTTAAAACTTGTTATTTCAATCCATACTTTTTTTGACTCAGAGTACTTACATATAGTACATATGCCCCTGCAGCTGGAGAATACCTTTGGAACAACTACCAGTAAGACCTAATTTTTGAACCAACTGATAAAACCCATAGAGTGACCATTCATTTTACATGTACATGTCTTGAAGACTAGAAATGATTGGTGTTATTCATTCTAGTCTTTGAGCCAGTTGTCAAGAAATACATGTAACTCTTCAGGTAAGAAATAACAGTTGTTAAGAAATAACTCTTCAGTATGTGCATGCCTTAAAAAGTAAGTGACTGTAGAGTAATTATAAAAATACTTTTAAAATTCAAGTGTGGAATTTTTTATAACATTTGTTAATTTGATGTTAAAAAATGTGGCATGTCAAGAGTCAATTTTCCTTTTCATTAAAGAAAACAATAATTGTCTTTGAATATTGGGATCAGGACTTCACAAAATCTCGTGCAACGTCCAACACAATTCCAGCAGTGCATTGTCAACAGCAATTTACGCACCTGTTCCATACGCAATACCAATGGTGGAACATCCAGTTACCATGGTTACAAAGCTAATGATCTTAAACTCTTCAGCTTCTTCCTCATCTCTTTCATACTGCGATATAAAATGTATTTCAAACAAAAGTCTGACTTGAAAAGTATAATTTTCACATGCAGATCAAAATAAAACAATAACCTTTATTTAAAGATGGTTACACCAATTACTTTCACAAGTATTCTCCCTAGTGGCCCTCTACCTTATGTAATAAAAGTAAACATGCGAGTTAACCTGAAAAGTAGGTTTTAATCAGCATAAATCTTTAGCTCTGATTTACAGCAAAGATGGCCGCCACAAGTGTGATACTGCTGACCACTTGGCA
>JAOBYF010114333.1:0-11438 GCA_025403605.1 Parazoanthus darwini | reverse complement strand
TGTTTATAAAGCATACATGAATTTAGAGTCTTGGTGGTTCTATAGATTTCTCCATTGATTTACACACGATATCTGAATAATTCAACTTAACCAGCCTATGTTTCTACTGAACGCTAAACGCATGCAATGCATGTTTTGTTTCACTTTCAAACTGGGTGTTTTCCAAAACAGCTCATATTGTGACTGTAGAAGGACGGTCGGATAAGTCTGAGAGTTTCGACTCCCCAGAGTACAGTATCTTTGCTAATCCATGATTGAAAAACTGCTTTCAAACACGAACAAGCAGCACCCATGGATTTTGTTTTTAACCGATCCTATCGAAACTACGGTTCTGTGGTCCGGGCGTCAGTTCAAGCAGACCGGATTATTTACTTAATACTGAGAGAATAATTTGCAGATGCCGCTAATCGACAAATTACACTTCAATAAACCAGACTACTGACGCACCTTATTGTTCACAATTCTTGTTAAAGTAGTAGAAATAGATATATCCAACATTTCATAACCCAGATTCTCCCAAGTGGGTATATTGGTAGCTGTTTACCGAAATTCAGCACTTGTAAGTTTTGCGTTTCGGAACACATACAGGCACGTCGGCGTATAACCAGTCACGAATTGAAATTAGCATGAAGTCTAAATTGAATGCAACTACTTTATAGTGGCTTGACGAGTTGGTTCAACGGTTTTAAGTTTGAAAGTGTTCAATTTTTTTTGTGAATAACATTTACCAATTATTATCGATATCCCCTCATGCTTCAGTTATGTAGTTCTGATGTACTTTCACTTTAACTTCAGAATACAGTTTCTGTATACTATCACTGTATCAGAAACTTACTGAAAACTCGCATTAGAAGAAGAAATAGGAAAGGACTGATCGCAAAGAGCAACAAGTATATTACCGCACAGTATTCGGGCATAAGACGTTCTCGATTGTCTCCGCAACGAAATTCTCAGTAATGCTTGGTTAGTACTAACAAGGATTAGATCGGGTTTTCAAACTCTGACTGATCTTGTGCCGGGTACATTTAACAAGTTCTCCATTTGGCTAGCCTCTTCTCCAGAAATACTGTAACAAAACACATAAAACTATCAACAACTAGGGTTTTTTCAAATGAATGCTAGCATATTTGCTATAAGTATAACACAACACAACTTGACGTGAGGCTCTCCGCTCTATGTACAATAGTCATGTTTCTGGTTTTGATCTTTTTCTTTTTTCAGTATTTGAAAAATAAAGATCGATGTTCTACAAACCATTATAACGGAAGCAAGAGAGAGTTTTATCACGAGATTATAGTGTTGTTTTTCCGTCGGAGATAGCATCAAGACAGTATGATCATTTTTGGAGAGCAACCCGACAAACCACAAGGCACAAAGCAATTCATTTAGATCCGGAAGGTTCCTTATCAAAAGTCATAAAGGTATTTAATATTTGTTTGTTAAACTAAATTAAAATGAGCACGTTTCTTTACCTTTTACCAATACATCCACTTTACAGTAACCTTTGCAAAGACATAACTTTCAGTCGTTAAAACTCCTTAAAGATCTGGGGGAGAATTCAGGAATTTTAAGAATTGCCGCCGATGTGTCAAAGAAATATGTACTTATTTAGCAAAACCAGTGAAATCAAACAATTGAAGGGCGGCTGTGACGCACTAAGACATGTCATTTTGAGGTTTGAAGTTATGTTTTGAGATCTGGTGATGCGGACAGCAAAGCTGTTGAATCTAATCTAAGAATGACTCGCTTGTAGAAAGTTACGCGTGGCCCGTGGCTTTTCCATGATAAAGATCTTAAATAACTCACCTTACAATGCGGATAAGAAAACATTTACAGAGCTCCTGTTGTAAAGAACTGAATGTGACAGTTCACAACCTCTTTTTATGCTGCTCATCTATGTTGATTACTTCCTTCATTCAGGCCATTTAAATTTTTACCATGAAACAGCTGCCTTGGGTTCGGGGAATAGCAGCTTTAAAATCGATCATGATAGCAAACAAAATCGTAAACATATGTTTTGTACAAGTCAAGAAAACCATGCAGGATTCATCAGTGTACTTAGTAAGATTAAGTTCGTCAGACCGTATTCTGATTCGCATGCACAGGATCACGTTTCATCAAAAACAGATAATAATATTATTTTTATTATTAATAATAGGATTTATAATAATAACAGTAGTAATGACAACAACAGCAACAACAACAAAAGCTTACATCATTCTGTTAACAAACCACACAGCACATATAAATGTTATTTAAACATTATATTGAATAGAAGTGAGTTAAGGAATATGCATGCAAAACACATAAGGCACAATGCTTGTAAGATCCATCCATTATTTATACTATTTCTTCATTTGTACAGTAAAAAACTACTTTGAACAGATGAAAAACAAATATTTTGAATAAAATTTTAAAGAAAAACAACTAAGCTTGTTGTTCTTGTTTGCTTTCCATCATTTTTATATCTTTAACTTGTACTGACCAAAGTTTAGAAACTCTTTTTATACTGAAAAGATTTGCTAGAAAATATACGAGCAAAGATTTAAAACAAACAAAAAAACAATATGGTGGTGAACAGTTGTTATAATACTGTTTTTAAATAATGTTAGCATAAGGTAAACGGATGTGTGCTGCAATTGAATTTTAATTAAACTGATATAAAATACTTTTTCGCATTGATGGCATGTGTCGAAAGAGAGACAAGAAGTCTTCCTCCATTCACTCAATCTTTACTCTGTTTCTCTGTCTCCCAACTGCATGACTCATCGATGTAGAGCCTTTTCCGTTTGTTTTTTTGAACAATGGAACATGCAGCTTCCCCTACATCCTTCTGAAGTCATCCTTTACTTTAACGTTTAAAAAACAGCTTAAAGCGTATCTTTTCCAAAAATATACATAAAAATTATATCTGTACTCTAACACTAAACATGAAACAAGTGTAAGTTTTCGTTTTCGCGTTTTCTCCTTAATAGGATTCATTTTGTGATTAATTTCATAAAATTTCCCAATAATTTGAAAACTTCTTACACTTTAGGAGATAGACCATGTATGGGTGGGGATCAGCTTATATTTTGATGGCTTTCATTCTTTTTAGCTGCTTTGTTACTTGAAACATGGTTGACACGAAAACCAGGTGTAGTCGTATCTCAAACAAATCGCATACAACGTTTTGTTGTAAGATGACTTTTTCTCAGTGCATGCACATGTACATCATAAATGCTGCAACCTCAATCAGTGACTGTGCCGATGGTGGTTGTTCATTTTACCACAATACGTATACCATTGCAAACCAACACAGCCAGTAAGCATAGAGGAAAGAGTTTTTGTATCCTTTCTCTGCGTTCTTACAAGCATTTTTAGAATATTTTTGTTAAGAATTATGGGTAAATATACCCGCCGACGTCTTTCTGGTACGGTCAACCGGCGAACTCTAGTAACAGATTGCTTGTTTGTATGTTTTATTAACTAACTGGAGAAAGAAGAAGGTATTGTTTAAAAAAGAGGACTTCTTTAGATAGTTGTTAAATGTGCCTTTTTGATTGTTGTTGAAACGTAAAAGTTATAATTGACTGTCAATATTACAAAATATTTCACCGTTCCAACACTGAATACATCGCAATGCACTTGTTTTGTAGAATGCGCAGGAACAATAGTTTTTAACGTTTTCCATGTTTTTCAAATTTTTCCTTCTGTACTTTTGTTACATTTCCAAGCAGTGTATTCAAGTTTGTCAAAAAGCAACACTGTTAACTCTTATCCGTGTGTACGAAATACGTGTTATGCTGAATTTATCACTATTTTATGAGTAAAAGAAACACAACCAGTGAATTAGTTATTGCATTCGTTGATTTGAATATTTTTTAGAGGTTACCTTCGCAAAACTCATACTCGTTGATTTTACGGAACGAAATACACTTTAGCAAAAGGTACTAAAGCGACAGAGACAATGTTTTTTTTTAAAGCAAAAATGTTGACCTTCCCTGCCCTTTAGGAGACTTGCTATATTTCAAGATAATATGATACAAAAAATAAAAGAAATCTTACTTACTTAGATCGTGAATGAGACCTTACGAGGTTGCCAAGCTGGTGCATGTACATGTAAATGTGATTCAGTGATTTCAAATGTCTTTATATATATTGTGGATAAAAGCTCACACATTTCTAATTGATGATATGCTATTTCTGTACTCATCAGTTGTCAACGGATGTAAAATTAATGACATAGGAGCACTTGAAACAGTTGGTTGAGTTATCACGTGTGATCGGAAACGTTTAGCTCAAAATATATTTATGGATTAGTTCAGTATTGGTTCAACTTGGTCACTGATGCAGCTACACACGTCAAAAATAGATGCAAAGCAGCAATACTAACTGACTTATCTCTTTTGTCATCCGTGGAATGTGAATTTTGACTTGTGATCGATTTGTAAAAATTAAGGTTTGAATGGATCTATCGATTTAACTTTTACTCAGATCATTTAAGGGTTCGAAACAATATGACTACGGACGCACTCACTTTGTTCTTCTTCAAGGAATAAAGTCAGGACTTCGAACGGATTGTGTTTTGTGACAAGTATGATTATCTGACATCAAAACGTTTTAAGAAAGCAAATCCAATTGATTAAAAAGACTGTCATTACGAACCAGCCCACACACTCTTAATTGCAGTTAAGTAAGAGCAAGTCAGTATATTGTGATAAAAATGTAAAATCAGAGGCTGAGAATCGGAAACGCCTAAAGAATTGAGAAACTGAGCCTTTATTAGCGGTGATAGTGGATGTGAGCTTGCTTGGATAGTGATATAAATTAAAAAAGCTTTCTTTCGTCACACCTGATAACCTAAGTCCACGTCTGATATTGTTATGATTAGTCATAAAGTGTCCCAAAGCGTACACAACTCCATCATGTGTACCAGCGGAGCAGCTTCAGAATCTCAATTTAGAATTAATTGGACTGGTTTTCTCACCTACTCGTTAATCAACGGAGATGCACGGAATCTCTCCTCGCAAGTTAAGATTTGAAAGAAGCAGAGAAAAAAAACGACCATAATTTAGTTTTGCTTCAAGTTTTATGAGCCCATGCTCCTTTATGAGTGATCTAAACTAGTAACTGTACGTGTAGTGGTTTTAGTCAAATGCCTCGCTACCGAACCCGAAACTGCCTCACATTTCAGCGAACAGCAAAAATTTGGTCCTTGGTGTCGTGAGCGATTACCTGAATCAAGCACTCAACTTATAATTGATAAAAAGCATTTACATTTTGGGAAATTGATTCTTGACTATTTTTTCCCTATAAAACACATGATACGGTACACTACCTTGAAAAATAGCGTGGAAAAACTGCACTATTCGTTCGCGAACCTACAGGAACTCAAAGCTCCTTCAGCTCCTTATGCTCTGTCTTTTTAGTTGTGTTAATCTTCATGGGAGGTTGCTAGCATCAAATGACCTCTGAACACTGGTTTAGTCTTTATACGCTCTTGTTTAACTTTTAGTTTGCTAAGTAAATACTTCACAGGAAAGAGCGAACCAGAACAAAGCCGGTAATAGCGCTACAAGCTTTGCAACTTAACCCCCTCGATTTGCGTTGGTTTGAATTACTGCCGGCTCGTCTCGCCCGCAGACTGCACCCTCTACTCACCCGCTCATTTCTGGCAATTGTCCTTGAAGCTTAAGAGTTTTATGAACTTGACAGCTGAAACCCTTTGAAATTTTGCTTGGTACTATCATAAAATAAAAATGACAGATATGAACAGACAATACGAAAAAGCGTCTGCATTCGGGACTAAGGCTTGCGGAGCTCAGTGTGGCAAAGGATTGTTCGCGTTCAGTAAATGGAACAAAAAAAAATCAAACTATTGTGATTTCTCAAAGAAAGGACAAACTTGACCAGCAAAGAAAGGGACGGATCTTTTCAGAGTAAAGTCTGCCATTCGCTTAAACGTTTACACAAACGCTGGAAGTGATACTCTATTGCTTAAGGTCCTTTTACAGAAAGTGATGTTTACCAGCATTATATTGCCTCATTACGTGAATATATTGCTTACATTCGATCTTTATTGCTTACATAAGGATAAATGAAGTATTCTTCAAACTTTCTGGGGTATTAAGGCTATGACGTCACCCATATCATGTGTCTTTGTGGCAACATTAAGAGATTGGGAGAACCTAGTTGAGCATTTGACAAACATCACTGCTAATACCTTTGGAGAGGTGAAGTGAGTACTTATGTGACGAAAAACAACTCAAGAGTATATTATAACTTAAAGTTAAAAACGATTGTTTCCGGCCCAAATGTGAAAGCAGAAGAACAGTGATAGTATAATATGTATTCGCTCAGTTGTTTTAGTTTTCTCATCAACAGAAGGGCTCAAAGAACAAGTGAACAAAGGGTGTATTTTGAACAGTTCTTTGTTTCCTGTTATTGTATTTTAATCATCGGCCGAACTTTGAATAACTTTTGCAATTAGAAAAAATGCACACTTTGTTTGACCTCCAGCAGCTTGCAAATGTAATTAAAGTCTACCTTTTTCAGAGAAGGAAAAGCAAACTGGACTTTTTCTGGCCTATTAACTTGCATTTTCAGCCTGCCTTACCCCCCAGTAGGTAGAGGAAGTAGAACGTTTTTAATTAGTTGTTGAAAATACAGCTTGTTTGCTTTTTCTTTAATAATATATCTGGACTTAATAAAACCGAAAAGAAAAGAAAGAAATTTCAGTTAAGTTTTGATTTCTTCTTTAATAATTTACTTGGATTTAGTGAAAATTGGAGGGAAAATAAAGACACTAGAAAACAGAAAGAAAGGAAGGTTGGTATGAATATCTCAGTACTTGGTGGTGAGCAACGTTCGTGACTCTCGACACAGGGCAGAAGGGCTCTCGCCAAACGACTAAAATTGAATCGACAACTAATTTACTACACGAGGTCATATACTACACGAGGCTGCACAAATAGTGGAATACAACCGATTGGTTGGGCTCCCATAACCAGCGGGATGTTCGTCTTTGCTAGTGTAGTGCAATTTGACTGTGAGGTTACAAATTGCGGAAGGCGATAACATTAACAGCATGTTATGTTGTGGCTAGTTCATTGATACGTTTTTGTTTGGAAACACAACCTTTTTATTAAAATCGTATCATAAGTCTTCCGTGCACACGATTCGATTTCGTTTACATGCGTGTTTACTTATCCTCACGCTTTTGTTGGGAATGAACATTCGATTGTAATTGACTTGAACAGTGGACTAGGTCCAAAATCGTTGGCTAACGGTTTCATAACGTATCGTTTTCGGCTGTCCACCAAGAACATGAAATAGTACATGAAAATAGTACATTGCTTGCCGTGACATGGACCAGCATTCTGGCGCTCGATACAAGCTCATGAAAACGATGTTTTCACAATTTTCTTACTATGGAAAAGCGTTTCTGAAAAGTATTGTTTTTTTATCGTTATGGGATGGCATATAATTTTGTATGGATCTTTTTCAAGAAAAAAGTTTTCAAAACATGCAATATTAAATAATACGTATCAATATATTGCTTGCTGTACATCAGTAAATACACACGTGGAAAGGGTGTTGGATCAGCGACCTAATGTCTATCAATATCATTGAGATATATACACCGTAGGTTAATCCCTACCACGCTTTAGTCAATTCTAAATAATCTTCCTGTTGGTTCATCCTGTTGTGCCTTCTTACAACTTCCATGTTCCTACTGGAAAATAGATATTCTCCGTATATAGTCTATTCCTCAACCAAATACCGATTAACCACTTCATCAAGCTAAGTTCTTTCTGTGGAACTTTTTGCCAGCACAGGCTGTCAAGCGTTTTTAGAAATAGTATTTGCATTGGCTGTGCAAAAACAACAACAACAGCAACAACATTACACCCAGTGTATGAATATAACGATTATTTTTATGTAAATAGGTCAGAAACCCCCGGTCTGAAATAAAAGGTGTTCAGTATTGGACAATTCGCCTATGGCTATGGTAAGACGAGCGCGCAAGTTTACATATTTTTCCTACAGATAAGATATATATACATACGCATCTATGGATGTATATAGCCATCTGCAAATGGAATGGAACTACAATGATTTTTTTTTTCTTGGTATTTTTAATTATTAGCTTAAAAGATTGACAATCTTTAATTGAAATATTCGTCGTTCCTAACTACAAATAGCAAACTAGATAAAGTCAAATATCTGACGATACGCCAGTGCTTCATACAAACGTCAAACTTTTCAATTAAGCTCATGAAGTTCTAAAAACATGAACTATTTTGATGAAACTCCTCTAAATATTGTTTGCTGTACAGCAATAGATACACATACAGTACAGACAGTGTGTTGGATTGACCTACTGTCTGCTAATATCAGTGAGATTTATATATATATGTATAAATATACACCGTTGGGTATTCCCTACCCAGATTAATATTTAGTCCGTTCTAAATTTTGTTCCTGTTGCTTTAGTCTGTTGTTATATCACACCCGTGGGCGGGCCTTTTTACAACTTCCTCTGCTCTTTATATTGCCCATTCCTAACTTAGTATTGATTGTCGACTTCTTAAAGAACATTTTTACCAGTGCCACGTCGTGTGTAGATGGTGTTTGCAATTATTATTGGCTGATAATTTTAGGGATCTGCTAAACACTAGCCGGAAAAAGTATGACAAGAAATTTTAAAGTTTAATATGCTTGATATCCGAAATTAGTTCAAAACTCGTCGGGGACGACTCTTCACTTGTCAAACTCATGTGCGCAACAAAAAATTGGCTGTGGCCTGATTGACAATCGGCGAAATATATTTTGACTCAACACTACATAAATGTGTGCTCAGCTGGTGAGTAACAGCAAGGATCAAAAAAAATATTGCAAAGCATGCAATTCGACTTTATTTTTAAGTGCACAATATTGTACAACAGGCCTATTTAGTGAGATAAAACCAAAAAGCACGCAAAAATATACCACTTTGTATAAACACATAAACAGTAAAACTAAACTGAGAAATTTCAGTTCTCAAGTGTCTGTACATACCCGCTTAAAAGATTGAAAATAAAAATAAAAATCGCAAATGGAAATTTTTGTAATTTGGCCAAAAATAGCAAATTAAGTAAGACCCTCATCTGACGGCATGCACGATAACTCCCATTCTCTTATATAGTTTCCAATTTTTTTATATTTTCAAAATAGTAATCTCCTATCTATCTCCTATCTCCTTATCTTGACATATACGTTTTTGAAGATCTTACTTTAATTTGCCTTAGAAAAGTTCTAAACAGCAAGTGCTATTAAATGAAACTAATATCTTTTTTGTTGATTATATATGATTATATGTATTGGTTGGAACACATTACATGCGAGTCGTATATACTGCAGAACTTTAGTAGAAAACAAGTATATTGAAACAAAAATAGACTATAAACAAGAAAAGCAGAACATTCATAATTTATGTCATTTTGATTACTTTGTGCTACGTAGAATATATACAAAGATATCCAAAAGTAGAACAATTGGGCCTGGGCAGGCCGTTCAGTAGGTGACTAGTCGTACTAACTAGAGTTAAGTTCTGCATTTAATTTAATTTAAAACTTCATTTTAAATTTACTGATGAGTCTTACAACCTGGATAGTCCATAGTAACAATGATTTTAGGCTAAACAAGCACACTTTATTAGATTAGTTCCAATTATGCGTGACTTAATCTAGAAACTGGGTGATCAGCGGTGAAAAACAAATGGGGAAGAAGCGAATAAATAATCTAAATTTAAGGCAGAAGTAGTGTCTATTAGATGGACTGGACGGCGAGGTCCTTAAAAACTCTTACGAGTTTTGGCCTGCAAGACAAAACCAGGCAGAATGTTCGACTGATACTGGTTTTGCTCTGACAAATCAAGGAAATTTGTAAGCGTTTGCTGTGGCTCAAATGTGCCGGTAGTTTGTGTCCGTAATCACACAGCTTGCACTTTTGATCCGGCAACAAATCAGACAGGAAGAAACCTAAACTACCAATAAAAATACACAGCAAAGGATGAGAAGCCAAATTGCGCGTGAACAGGAACATTTTATAGTTTTCTGGTTTGAACATATCCTACACAAAAGGGCTTTAAAGTTGTTTTAAGATATGTCTCGTATTCTCGTTACTCTGTTGAGCATTGTAATCACCCGTATGACTTCAGATGAAACTGCATTATAATTAAATAATTTGCATTTCTGCGTAACTGCGTAACTCCATCTCACTCACTCACTCAGCAGTCTAAACATCTCGATTTACCCTTAGAGATAGTAAGTAAAAAAACTCACTCAATTTTAAACTATTAATCAATTGTTTAAAAATATCACGACTTGTGCTGAGAGAAAACAAAATAACCTGATTTTGTGTCGAGAAAAAATAATCAACATCAACTCAATTTTGACTGTTAGCGAGAAATCTAAAGTCTTGATTTGCGAGCAAATGAAGAAGACCCACATCAACCAACTTAGCTTAGACAAAAGTAGTACTTCTTTCAGACGGATCATGATTAGTAGCTGGGAACGGTGTCCTTTGTAAAAAGACACGAAACATCTTTATTAAACTAGTTTATGTAACTAACGAAATTACTTTATGTATCTGTCTTCATTAACAGCAAGGCAACGAGGAAACGTTTGTTTCAGATGCGACTATATGAAAAGCACCGTACACAATTTTTAGAACACTTAAAAGTGAGGCTTTTAAACTAATGAAAGTGAAACTTTCAAAAATTATTAAGAGTGAGACTTAAAGAAACCCCTTAAAAGTGAGACTTTAAAAAGCCCTTATATACACATGAGAACCCTTAATTACATGCGAGACTTCAGTAAACTCTTACAGGTGAAACTTCAAAAATCCTTGAAATCGAGACTAAGAAACCCTTCCAAGTGAGACTTTATAAATCCCTTTAAAGTGAGACTTTGGAAAGCTCACAGGCGAGACTTTAAAAAGCAGTACCTGAGGAAATGATCACAGTGGTTATAGAGGAGAAGGGAACAAAAAAATTCTAAAATCGTGGACCAGTTCGCGACCATCCTACAACTTGCAAAAGCGCAAACTACTATAAGGCAACATATAAAGGTATTTAAGTGCATATTAAACAGGTAAATGAGTGGATGTGTTCAACAAGTAGTGTTCCCAAAAGATATTTAGTAAACCATTCTTTTTCTGAGTAACTCGTTAAGTTTGTGACAAAGGCCAGGTTCGCAAAAATGAATACTTTCCAAAATGCAGCAACCCAGGCGAGACAATGTGCTGAATGGATGTATGGAGTTCAAGAATCTCTACGTCAGAAGAATCTCTACGTCAGAAGACACAACAGAATCGTCAAACTGATAAAAAAAAATAGTAGTACACAACCGGGGACCTGATGTTTGATGTCCATAACACTGAATCATTGCCGTCTAACATTTCCGATCTCTTTA
>JAOBYF010114222.1:0-11442 GCA_025403605.1 Parazoanthus darwini | reverse complement strand
GGGCAAGGGAGGGGGGCGAATTCCCTAGTGAATCCGCCCCGGGGGGACGATTTTTTTTTTTTTTGGGTGGGGGGCGAAACCCCTGGGACACCGGTAGTTGCACCGGGGCATCGAGACGTTCGTTCCGGAATGAAATCTGTCCGCACGTTCCACAAGTATCATGTAAAGCTGGTACGAGCTCATTCCAGTACGGAATCAGGTAAGTGGATTGGTTGGGCTGATCAGCTGACTCAAATTTTTGATCCACCGATGTTTTTATCGCACTTTAGTTCCATCATAAGAACGACCACGTAAACGTGGAATGAAAAGTGTGTGTCGTACCGGAATGAAATTCAATCCGGTATCACATAAACACCACTTAACTTATTCACACGTACTCTGGCACTTTCACACACGCACAGACAGACTCTCATACAGGCATACAGACAGACAGACTCTTAAACAGGCAGATAGACAGATAGACAGAAGTTAATGTGATTCACATTCGTTTCCTCAAAAAAACAACTGAAGAGGCAGATTTAAAGGTAGTTTTTTAAAAAAAAAAAATTCCTTAGCAAGTCAAATAACAAAGCTGGTCTCGGAGCAAAAGTCAGGTTTTTCTTACTTTTTAAAGTCTTAACAGGAGACTTTAATGGATGATTTGTAGTCGGGGGGATTTAGCTAGGATTAGGAGTATTGGCCGAATGAGAGGATGCGACGGGATGGTTTTTAAAAATACAAGTTTCTCCAGACCATTAAAAGCGCAACTAGTTAATGCAAGATATCCATAACTTCTCAATCAGCTTTTTCCCAGACATCGGAAATGACTGCTTGAGTTGGCTGAAAAATAAAGAAATATCCTAATTAGCTGTGCTTAAGAAAAAATAACGATAGAGGAAATTTACCCCTTGAAATAAAACGGCAAGATTTCTGAATATCTTTAAAGGAAAATGTGAAAAAATCAAGAAAGAGCAAAACAAAATCGAAAAAGATTTTTATTAGTACTACTGTAAATAGACATAAATATTTACTAATATAAATTTTGTCCCTAACAGCTTCTTATCTTTCTTATCTTTATTTTTTGTTATTCATGCTGTCGTTATTATCATTTCTGTATCTCGTTGTTGTTGCTTTTGCATTGTAGTTGCAAGTTGTAGCATCGTATGTGTTGTTGTCATATTGTTATAATATTGTTTTTGTTTTAAATGTAATTATTATTATGATGATGATTATTTTTATTGTTACTGTTATTATTGTTGTTTTTGTATCGTTTTTATACTCTTGTTTGTTTAACGTCGTTGTTGTTTTTATATTTTGGAATACTGACAGTTTACGTTGACGCAATTTTCCTATTGCATTGGATAGAAATAAAGTACTAGTAAATAACTCGGCTCCGTGCTCAAATGCTTGTTTTTCTTTTTATTTACTCAATAAAAATAACTGCAGACAACAGTTTGCTTTACCTGCCTAGGTGCATGTGCATGTTGTACAGCCGCACCCAGAGCCTGGCGGACATGTAAATCGGCAGTTCGCTGGAGGACCACAACTACATATGATTAGATTTAAACCTGCAATAACACAAAAGTCACAGACTGAGGCTACTCGATAATAGTTTCCGTCAGGTTAGAAATATTGCCAAAAATATAACCAAGAGCAGCGACACACATAATTGTAAAACTCGTGGCAGAGATGATCTTTTCCTCTCCTTAGTTCGAACTAACTGGGGAAAATAAGAGGTTTACATGTACCTACGTTAAATAAAGTTTAAAACTTAAAAAACCTACAGGAAACAGAAATGCGTCATCTACACTGCCATCAAACCCACTACATTCCATCTAGTAAGTGACTTGCATCTTTGGCGAATAGGATAAGCAATGATGTGTAACTCGAGTACAAAACAGTTTTCAACACCAAACATGCAACAAAATGTCCTCACCGTTTCCTCCTCCAACTTGCGATTCGGAAACTGTCACTGCTGGTAGAAACAAAAGCAAAATCTCCTTTGTGACTTTCTTGTACATTTATCTAAACATGTTTCGTTTTGAAAAGTAATAAAATACAAAAGACCTTCTCTCTGAAAAACTATATTATAGTGAAATTATTGGCAACTAATCAAGTCCTGAAATCACGGAGAGCAAGCCTGAGCACAAAGAGAAGAGTCGGTGGTTTCCACTACAATAAAATAATAATACTTTGCAACAAAATGTTTTACACTTTATGCTTACCCAGTGCAAAGACAAGGACGACTGCAAACAAGAACTTCAGTTTCATCTTAGCAGCGTACTCTGCACCAGGTTAAACAAACCAGGTAAGCTATCAGTTTCATAAGCAGGATCGCCAGTGTATATCATGTGTCTAGAGTTTTTATAAGAACCATTACTTTTGGGTCGAGGCTGAAAGTTCTTAAATATTTTGGGGATTTCATCCTCAGATGTTCTTAAAATGCATGTTCTCACATATGTCAGTTAGTACACGTAGTGAGATGTAAACATACACTAGCACAAACATCTATATATTCTCTTTAGCGATTTCCATTTGTTATTCAATGAACATACAATCAATTGAACATACAATAAACATACGTACGTTTAGCGAGTTCGGGTTTGCAGTAAAGAAACAAGTAACAGAGAACAAATGAATTATTTCCATGAATTTGCATTGTATCCGAAAAAAGATTTTCTCCTCTGCCGCAGGTTTGTTCTTAACATGTTCTTTTAAGAATTAAAAATTTTGGGCAGATCTCTTCTTCATGTTCTTATAAAACAGGTTCTTAAATGGAAAAGAGTTGTTTTACATACATATAAGTCGCGGAAATTGAATGTATACTTATCCGCTGCTAATGCTAAGAATATTGTATTTCTAATCCATAAATTCTTAAAAATATAGGAAAACGTTACTGCAACTGTATTAACCCTACGTTGTAAATGAAGCAAAATATTTATGAATGCATACAAACATAACTGTTTGTTTTTAAGAGATTGTTCAGAATAATGATACAGTCTCTCTCTTAACTTAAACATTGCTAGTGAGAAAACACCAAAAGGAAACACAACTCTCACCTTGGTTTATTTGGAAAGACGTTAATACGAGACCGTTTGCGTTCAAATGATCAGTTTTAACTTTGTAATTATTAGTTCTACTAGTTGGGGATATCTGTGAAACTAATTAAGAAACCACAGAGTGCTCTCATTGGTTCATGTAGTCTAAAATTCATTTCAACTAAGATTTATATGTTGAAATTATACCTTTGCTTGCGTTTGAAATGGAATTGGAAGCTCTTAACGTAAAGAAATTCCAGAGATATTTGCTTTACAACGAGGCGGTCTGTGCCAAAAGAAGCTAGCTGCAGAGCCAGTTCAGTCTGATTTTCATTATTTATCATATGATCCATAATATATAAAGAGGTCGATATATCACACGAGATTTTTCCCTAAATTTTAACCCCAACGAGCTTAAACACATCGTGATAGAGCCACTTTTGAAATGGAAATAATTAGTCGAAATTAGTTTCTTTTGTTAGTTTTTAGTTGTTAGCATTTTAACATCAGCTAATGCTAACCTTTGTCTGTCCGACAATTATTGGATATTGCTTTTGTCGTGTACTATTTTAGTATCTCTGTCCGAGGAATTTAAAATATTTCCTTACGCACTTGATGAAAGTTGTTAGCGCTTTAGATGAGTAATGGTTATATAACCATTTAATCAAGATCCTTTATATAAACTCCAACTAGAACTTACTTGCGATGATAAGCTATGCTAGTGTCTCAAGATGAGTTCAGGGAACCGTTTTCCATTTTGCATATTTTTTTGTGGACAACACCGTTGAGGTCGTTGTGAAATTGTATAAGAACCGTTCTCATGTTTTTGAAATACTTAAAACGAATGCGGTTAGACACTTCCATGACTGGTTCCAATATTAAGTATAAACACAACAGCAAAAACAAAACTAATATTGACATGTTCTCCAATCATGCAGTAGTCAAAATACTGATATATTACCTTGTGGCCCTTTCCTGTGGTTTAGTTAAAGAAACATAACTTGTGAAAATAGTTTCCAAACTAGTAATTAGGGTTTAATAGTCAATGATATTTTCAAATCCTAAGTGTAGTGAATTTCTCCGAAAAATTGACAATTGCATTCCCGTTGGGTTCGTGTGTCATTATTACACGTACCACGAATGAATGAACGAGTGTCAAAAACTTGGCAGCAACAATTGCAGCAATGCAATAGTGTTTGCCAAACATACATAAGGTGAATGCAGTCACTCAGCTTGTGCATAGTTATTTTGTCAGATTGGTTATGCAGGTATGTCAGAGTGTTTGAAAGAACTTTAGAGTTGTAGTTCATTATACTGACTATTCAAATGGCTATTTAGCATATTAGCAATTATTTAATTGATGCACGAGGGACTGATGTATTAGCCATTTGGGTGTTTAACGCTGATAGATAACGATATCTAACTGTAAGCGCTCAAAAATGTAGATTCGTCTCTATTGATTCTCATCAGAAAGCAGGAAAAAGAGGGGCATGATATAAACTTGCTTCACAATCCGTGATTTAATTTGTCTGTTCGCGAACGACACTTAAACGACTACTAGTTTTAAATCAATTACAAGACTATTTTCGTGAATATGTTTTCAAATATCTATTTTTTGTAAATTGTTTAGATGCGACTAATGTTTGCTAAACCTCGGCATTAAAGAACAAACAAAAAGATGAGCCTGTTAACATTTTGGAGATTTGTTTTTGAGGAATGTGTAATTGATTTCCTTCATGTGGGTGGAAGGGAGATGCACAGAGTCTCCATTCTGATGAACATGGCCAACAAACTCAAATTTATATGCATAAGATAATTAAAACAGAATAAGTAGCTAGTTAGAGAACTTTTCCGCATTTTTTTAAGTAATCTTTTATGCAAATAATGCTATGCTGAGAAATTAACACCTTTGTCACGAGCACCCCAAGTTGTGAGTAGCGAAAAACTAATCCGGGGTGTTGGAATTGGAATCGTTGACTTTATATAGCAAAAATTTTGTTTTCGAGAAATCATGTGATAATAATAAAAAAAAATCTTTATTGAGGAAACTTTTTCACTTAACAGTGCTTTTCAAAAAGGACCTCAATATAATTAAGAACTACAAAGAATTACAAGTAAGGTAAATATACGATACGACTCAATTATAATAAAACAATATATTAAATTGCATTAAAAACCTAGCTGAAAATGTAAATATTACGTTTGAAAACATTAACACTAGTTGATTGCTTGGGATCTCGGTTTAAAAAAATAAAGTCTTTCACAGTATGATATGCAGATCTCTCTTGCCCCAGTTCCTCATGGTCCTCGCGCCGTACCAAAGTCATATCATGCGCAACAAGCCAATTGAAGCACTTGTATACGTATGTACATCTTCTAATGAATCGTTTCTTCTCCAGGGACACCCACTTAAGTGAGATTAAAGCATTTGAGGCAGAAGAATTTAGTGACCTATCCATAATAAGTTTGGCAGCCTTGTTCTAAAGGATTTGTAAGCTTGACATTAGAGATATATTGTGTTTGTCTCCCCATATTAAATCCGCATAATCAAACAGAGGCATAATCAGACTATTGTAAAAAAAGTAGGCGCGCCTTAAAAGGCAGTAGGTGCTTAATGCGTTTAAGAAGGCCAAGCCTTTGATTAACCTTACTAGCTATGTACTCAACATCTTTAGCCCATGTAAAATCAGCTGATATAAAAATTCCTAAATACTTAAAACTACACAGTAGTCTAGTTTAGACACTGTTAAAGCTACCACCTTGCTTTCCAGTTTACGATTGCTGCCTATTATATCATACATTTGGTTTTTTAAAATTCAAAGTTCATTTATGTTCATTCCGCCATTTAGCTACAGTCAAAAGGGCTTGGTTTAGCTTTTCTCTCAGTTCCTCAGATGAGGAGCCACAACAGTAGATCACGGTGTCATCTGCATAGAGTGACGCACAGCAGGAATCGAATGCGTTAGGGAGGTCATTGATATAAATGACAAATAATAGGGGTCCTAAGGTACTGCCTTGAGGAACACCATGGGTGACTGGCAGGTCACAGGACAACTCCTTTTCAAAGCAGGTGCGTTGTTTCCTTCCAGTAACATAAGACTGAAACCACTGAAGGCAGTTTGCAGAAAGGACAGTACCTTGGATAGCAAGATTCTGTGGTCAACCGTGTCAAAGGCCTTTGTTAAATCCAAACTCATGGCCCCACATAATTTGCCCTGTTCCATGTTCAGACGGATCGACATCATCCGCAAAAATCGTCAGAGCGGATTCAGTAGAAATCCCCTTTCTGAATCCAAACTGTTTCTTAGCAAGTAGGTTGTTAGTAGCAAGGTACTGGTACAATTGTGAATGAACAGCTTCTCAAGGATCTTAAAAATTGTGGGCAAAATAGAGATAGGCCGACAGTTTGTTGCATCAGTCCTGTCTCCAGACTTAAATAAAGCAGTGATCTTCGAACATTTCCAAGGATTAGGAAATTTGACAGTGCGGATTGACAAGTTTAATAGTTTAGTCACGGATGGAGTGATTGTGTGAGCGGACACTTTCAGCATTCGTGCACTTATTTTGTCCAAACCTATCGCCTTGTTTCGTTTCAGTGAGAGAAGTTGTTGAAGCACAAATTGCTTATCAACTTCTGTTATCTGTAACTGAGAATCCGGTGGCTTCTTGTGAGGGTTGCGATTTGGACAGGTATTTGCAATTTTATTGGCGAGACGTCTTCCAATAGATGCAAAGAAGCTGTTTATAGCAGATGCAATTGATTTGGGCGTGGTATGCTGAACGCCATCGGAGATAATACGCTGAACAGTGTTGGACTTGTAATTTCGATGACAAGCTTCATTTATCGCCTTCCATACTTTTCTTGAATCCCCCTTCGCATTTTCAATCAGATCACTGTAATATGTTGGTTAGGCAGTATTTCTTATCTTCCTATAAGTGATCCAGTGTCAACTGGGATTTGCTTTCAGAGCTTTCCGATGGAAATGATCTCGTTCCCGCATTGTTTTGCCTATTTTGCTGTTAATCCAATGAAATGGTGTACCTTTTACGCGTCGCTTTTTGGTTGGTGCATGATCTTCTGCTACCTCTGAGAACAATTTATTCCAGGTCAATAGAGCGTCGTCAACACTGTTCTCATTGTCGACAACGTGCCATGGGACATTTAATTTTTAAAAAGAATATGATATAATTTTTTATGATTTTGATTCAAAAGTTAATTCTCTGAGAACTTATGAGGCCTTTGAGAGAATAAAATTATCAATTTTCCGGCTTCTAATTAATGAAGGTAAAAACAATCATTGCTGGAAAAAAACATGAGCAGACTTCTTTCAACTGAGTTTCAAAACATGATGGTTCACTGCCTTAGCTGTTTGAGCAACTTTCCAAATGAAGAGAGACCTGAAATTTATGAAGAATATTGCTTCAATAATGAATGCTTGAGAAATGCCAAAGAAAAATAAAAAAAAGATAAAATTACAAATATTTCAACAATTTTGGAAGATGTCAAGAGTGCAAACTTCCAGTAGTACGAGTTACCTCAGATAGCCACCGTCTTATCTACCCATTCGCAGCTGTGGGACTGGACTAACTTGGACCATTCTGCGTCAAGCTTGGACCAGTCACTATCGTGAATAACAGACCAATTACCCCCGTGTCCAGTGATCCCGACGATCTTGAAGCCCTTACTCCAAATCCTCTCCTCCTACTTCGACAGATCCTGTTTGTTGCACCCGATGACATGGAAGCCTGTACATCTTCTTGCGAACAGGTTTTGACAGCGATGGATCAAGGAGCACCTACCTACTCTCAAGGAGAGACAGAAATGATTGGGCCAGAAACCAAACCAAACCTAAACAAAAGAGATCTCGTACTTGTAGCTGACCAGAATACACCCGCGGCGAGTGGTCCAAAGCTCTGGTGGAGAAGACATTCCCCGACACTGATGTTGTAGTTCGTCAGGTCCTTGTGAGGACAGCAGAGGGAACGGTGCAGAGAGATGTCAGAAGGCTGTGTCGAGCTACTTGAGGAGGACTTGCTGAAACTCGTGGAGCAGCAGTGTTTATATACAGGTGAGCATGCAGTGACGGTGGCAGCTAAAGAACGGTAGCCGGTGATATACAACCCTAACTGTAAAAGCAATAGCCACATGCACGCTCTGTGGGTCTTTTTTAACTTAAGTACACTTAATTTTGTTTTCTAGCTGCACACATTATCGGTTCCATAAAGGACAGACGTTTGCCCGAGAGTGATTTTAGTAAGATTATTTCGTGAGTTGTTTTCATAAATTTAGTCATACCGGTCCTTGTAATTTTTACTGGTTCTTACTGGAATCCCAAGTGCACTTGAGGTCGACTTGGGATAGGCTTGGGAAAGTTCCCATTTCAGTACACACAGATCAATACAGGCCATTAATTTTGCCCTCTCCAAAAACGTACATAAAAAATCACACATTGAAGCCCGCAATCTCGGGGATGTTCCGGATTAACATTCAACTATGTCCAGTCATGTAGTTAGTACCCTACCAGCAGGAATATTTATTGTCCCCACGAAAATAAGAGGAAAGACACAGTTTTACATTTATGTTTTAAACTCGTTAAAGCTGAGTTGCAAGTAGCATCTTTGAGATCTGTCGATAAAGGCGCTTCATAAATCAGTTTTCAAAAATGCTGGAACAATACACCAGAATACGAGTTTCTGTAGTGAAAATTTATTTCCGTTCATTTGAAGTTTCCCAGCAAAGAAATTTATATTTTTCTTCCTTTTTTACACCCTTAACAAACCATATTGCATTATTGGTCTGAGTTTGAGACCAACTCCCGGGGGATACTCCCTTTGTAAGTTGTCAGGGGAGCTCGTCGGAAAACCTAAATAAATACCCTAAAAAAATACCTGGCCCTCAGATTTTGCTACCCAAAAATATACCTCTCTGACCTATATATTGCGTGAAAAATGCAATATTTCAAAAATATAAAAGTCAAGTTGCCATTTACTGTTAGCCGTATCCTTCAAATACACTGTTCTCATAACAGTTTGCGAACGTATCGTCATTATTATAACCAGGATTACCCCTAAAAATACCAGTTATTCTCAAGACTCGGGTTTGCCTGAGAAAACCCCTAAAAAATAAAGATAAAGTTTGTCTACCAAGTCTGTAAACAAACTAACCATGCCTGTCCTTAAAAACAGTAACAAAAAAAATGTGTACACTCTGCCGACTCCAGGCCCTTTAAAAGGGCATTTACCGATCAGTTATCCACGTTTTCAACAAAACATAATTTTAAATTTTTATTACAATTTGAAATGTTTACATTCGGTTTATTAGCGTATTTTTCTTAGTCGTATCGGCCGCTGCACCATTTATCACACTACCCTGACCCTTAATTAGTATTGGACAACTTCGCAGTACCAAACCGCTATTAATATCAGCTAGAATAAAACAAATAGGTAATTTTTGACTGCAGATTATTGTTCTCTTTGGACGAAATTAAACTGTTTGGGGAGCGGCAAGGCTAGGGTTGGGCGCTGGGTGAAAAGTTAGGATACACTGGGGGGTAGAATTCTACCCAAAAAGAAATTAATTACATAATAAGGCGATTACTTTAAATCCATTATTTTTTCTCAAGACATCAGCCACTTCTGCTTTAAATGATCTGCAAAACACAATAAAGATGCGATAGTAATCATCCAATGAAGTTTCTTGTTAGAACTGAGATACAAAAAACTTAAGAAGGGCGTTGGCACTGGCTAAATAGTGAAACAAATACACAACATACACGAGGGAGAGAGAAAGGAGCAAATTGAGAATTTAAAGCAGACAAATCGCACGAAAACATTCCGTTTACAGAAGATTGATTTTCGTGCTTGTTCTCGTTGCACAACATCATAAATTAGTTTGTTCAATCCCTTTTCAAGTTTACACCAAAATGCAATTTAAAAGATGATCCGGAAAGAATCCACAGGAAAAAGTACAGATGTTGACTTTAAACTGAGCGTAGCTCGTATGGTATTTGGCCGATCTTCGTAGTATATTTTTACAAGTTTGTATTAAAGATTTTGAATCGAGTTTGTTTTACTTTAAATGACATGTTTTTCTTGCTCTGCATTTATTCTCCCGCGCCTTAAGCTACCTCTGTCTAACACTAATTGCTGTCAAGGTCAGTTTCAACCTACCCCGAGGGCACACTGGCAGTGGACACAGTCGCAGCTAGCACCGATTGGACATGTAAACTGACACTTTGGTCTACTTGGTTCTGCGCCGCATGTGCAGCTCGTTCCTATAACACGAACGTATTATTTATTCGTAATGAGTAGTACAGTATGCACCATTTTGCATTCGTATTAGAAAATCCTTTTAAAATTAACACAAAACTGTGCTTTAACAATTTAAAACTTCTGAATAGAGAAGGGTTGAGGACACTCTTGCACCCCCTGCCCAACCCCCTAAAAACGTTAAGGCAGTTTGAACTAAACTTCCGGTACCTGTCATCCGTATGTAACCAAGGACACGTGACACATATTTTGTCGTTTATTTGCGGACGTCATCACTTATAACTTGTGCATAATAAGTTATGCAAATTTGAAAGAAAACTTTTTTGACAAAATTTGTTTTTACCCTTTTATTTTTCATTTCATTCTTTAACAATTTCCGATTTGACCATGTAAATACAGTAGCATATTTCCCATTAAATTTAGAGGAGTTTAACGCAATATTTGAAAAATATGATTTTCTTAAAATCCCAGCTTGTTACCAAGATGGCACTAAGATTTATTGTGCAAAGAATGCTGCCATATCAATATTTCTAATATATGTTTTCTGTTGTAATGGAAACTAGTTAGCTATGCCAAAACTGTTTGCATTTGCCCCCCTGTTCGTTTACGTTATAATTTAGGAGTTAAAAGCTGTATTCAGTTTCATTCCTGGTATATTTGCCTCCAATCAATTTAAATTCTAGACTTTGATTTTTCTTTAGAAGCCAGAATCTACAGCATAGACCAACTTAGGCGAAGAAGCCATTCTCTTTTTGAATTCTTTCTTCCTATTTGATACCGAGCAAGCTACCAAGGTCTCTGTTCGACCGCAATGTTAAGATCTCTTTGTTTCTGAAGGTGTGCTTGTGGCCAACCGTACTGTAACAACACCAGTTTCAAACACATTTTCTCAAACTTGTTAAAGGGGCAGCTCAAAAGCCTCAAATCGTATGACGGGATCTTCCTTACGGCCGGAATGTAACTTTCATTAGATTTCATGGATTGGCCGATCAAGAAGTACGTTCTTGAAGGAAGTCGCAGCTTAATTGGTACATAAGCAAGTTAGCTGCAATCGAATTTAGAATAGAATGTAGACAGGTGTTATGTGTATGCAAAATGGACTTCCACTCATAATCTATTTCTCTGTAACCTTAAGCATTAAAGTGTATTCTCCCCC
>JAOBYF010114111.1:0-11443 GCA_025403605.1 Parazoanthus darwini | reverse complement strand
CTATCTGCGGGTGAAATTAATACTGTAAAACAAAGTTAAACACTGTAAATAAAATATTACTGTTACTGTTACTGTTATTTTGGTTGGTTCTTGCACAGTCTGGATCCTCCGCAATGCCATATTTCCGCTTGCACAGTGTTATTGTCGAACTTGTTAACCGCGAACGTTCGGGGTTTTTTTGGGAAAAATTCAAAGTTCAGCCTTGACGCATTGACCTCGCTATCGCTCGGTCAATACAGCAAGGCTTCAGTCTGATATTTCGCGTACAGACCTCACTCTCGGTTAATAAGTGGTTAATATTGTTACCTTCTCTGTGTCTGTAGTTCTTCTTGTCCTGGATGGCATCTTGCAGGGTGGACATAATGTTGAGCTGCTTAAGGTACAAGATCCCAAGGCCCTTCACAAGGCCCGTCAGCCCATAAGCTGCTCCTTTGCGTTCACCATACACGGTCGACTCCAACAACTACAACAAACGGAAATACAATTGGTAAAGTTTTGGAAATGTGTCTGCAAACTAGCTACCCTCAACACTTTTTTTCTTGTCCGGACAAATTTGAAAATTCTCTAACTGAAAGGTATTTCTTATTGCTAAATTCTGTTTGTAACTAAACGTGATCTGCACCTGGTCATCTGTGCGAGACTGTCCCTGTTACAATCTTAGTCCTGTTCACAGTTGTCACTCATTCGTGATACCTCGTTTTTAAGCCCCATTCGTACCTTTTCCATTGGATCGCTTCCTTTCTTCTTTCTTCGTTTTCGGATGTTGTATTTATTTATTTGTTTGTTTTGTGTATTTGTATTCTTGTAAGTTTTTTCTCGTAAGATGTTCACTAAAACCGATAATTCCAGTCAGCAAATCCACCCAACCATACCACATGCTTACAAAGAAAGTTTTGCGAGATAATACTAAGTACATCCACTTCTCATACTTTCAAAACTCGAAATTCAAAATCTGCAGTTTTGACAAACTTGGCGAGTACATAAGTCCTCTCCTTCTAAAATGTTAATATTTGAGACTTGAGTTTGAAAACATCTGCTTTACGTTTTAAGAACATTTAAGTCTTTAACAATACCTGGTTAAGCAATTTCTTGACCATGTCTGGCGCTTCTGTCTTGATAGCAGGGACTAGGGGAGGGAGGCAGTTAGCAACAGCCTCTTGTACCTGAGTGAGAACAAGGTACGAAATTAGCTAACTCCGTTGTTTAGCTTCGATTTTTCCTACTTTGTATTTGGAGTAATATAGAAGCTGGTTTGAACGGTGCATCTTACCGGCTCCAGTTGTACGTGAACAGTTACAAATTGGATCAAAACAAACTTCCATGACCCATCATAACTTTCCATGACTTTTGAGAGACTGTTTCAATTTCGACAAACAACTTGAAATTCTGAATGACTTTTTTTCATTAAATTTAAGTAGTTTTCTCAAACTCCATGACTGTTTTAGGCGTGTCATTTTTTAATTCCACAACTTTACACGCGATTCCAGGACTGTCAGAGAAACCTTTGTGTCCCTTTTCTAAATGCCTTGGACCCCACTGACAACGTCAACCTTGTTGTGCAAAAAGATCCATATCATATATACCTGTTGTGATGGGGTAGAGAGCGCGTCTATCAGCTTTGTAACGATTGGTTTCACCTGTAAAATATCAAACACACTCGTAAGCGAACAACAACTGAAACGTTTTGGAGTAGTCAATGGTATTTGGTTATCGTCCACGATATAAGGAAGAAGACCGTTCCTTTTCAAAGATCACAACAACATGTCCATGATAGGGAGGTGACTTCTTTTGCTGCAATAGCACTCTGGGCACTGGTTTGCTATCACTGTGCCTCATCCACCCCTCCAGGGGATACCTCCCTCCAGGAGATGCTCCTGGAGGGAGGATAATGCACAGTTATAGCTTCCAAGCAAGTTGGAAAATATTCTTCCCGTGTACCCCTCCCAGGGGGAGTGTTCCCATACATTCTTAATAAGTACACCTTTCATCATTTTGCAAGGAAGCAAATCGTCTTCCTGAGGTCCCCAGGGATAGGAGTTGCTGTCTATTACGGTACACCTTTTACGTTGCAAGGAAGGTGCTAACATTGTATACATAAAATACACCTGCAGATGTACAGAAACTGATTGCACCAGTAATAATGTTTTGTTCTTGCATCACAAGATGTAAAACAAACCAATGTGAGAAAGTTGATCATTGACTAAATAGCTGAAGACGACAAGGCGGAGCTAATGTCATCAAGGAACGTGTTCAAGAACGACTTTGAGCCAGCTACATCTACTGAGCAGGGTTATAGAACGTGTAGGTTGGAATGTTTAGTCAAGTGTTTAGAACTCAAAATATAACTCACAAATTAAGTATGTAGGAATTAAAGAAAAATGGATTTGTAGTGGTTAAAGTAACAAACCTTTACATCACTACCACAACTCGATTTGTGAAACAGTTGTATATCAGATACAGTATAAGTTGGCTTTCTAAACGATTACAAGCCCAAGGAATTGTATATAGTTCAATTTCACTGGTGTACAAATATGAAACATAAGAATGAAAAAAAGAAAATAATCGACAGTTCACGGTTAAACTAAAATACTGCAAGCGAAAGTTACACACCTTGGGATCATCCTTGTCAAAATGTTTCGCTAGAGAACCCATTAGAATGATCACTGATTGACAGATGATGTCATGATCAGAGGAACTTTGGGCCACATCTAGGAAACCCTCCAACACGGGCAGTAACTTGGCAATGTTGTCCTAGTAACAATTAAAAACATCCTAATGAATACATGAATAGATAGATAGCTCTTTGTATCAATACGGTATGGTTATCGTATTATAATTATTATATTATTATTATTATCATCATCATCATCGTCGTCATCATCATCATCTTCATCATCATCACTGTTACTTTATTATTACTAGTAGCAAACTTAATACCACATCTGATCGTCAACGGATTGATTATATTTTAAATACCATCAACTGAATAACTCGGGCTCGAAACTAACACTTTTCTAAACAAGCTCAATCTAATTTTTTAAACCGGCCCAAATCAGTTTTCAGCCTGCCAGCTAAAACGTAAGCAGCGCCAATAAAGTACGTAAAGAAACACGAAACTCAGTATGGAAAGTAAATGATTTCAAAACACAATTTTTTGAAAACCTGTGCTGTTCAATTTCTTCTACAACTGAATGAAGTGAACACAAACCAAAACTTTTCTGTATGACCTTCAAAGAATTTAAGCGGCCCTGTCGGACCAGTGAACTGGATTTCTGAGGTAGTTTAAGCGAATCCTGGCTAAATTTACCCCCTTTAATTGTGAACCCTGATAACACACATTTGGAGTTTAACATAATTTCAGTAATTGCGAAGTTTGGAGGGAGCCCCTTTCAGTTCAGACCAAAGATAACAGCTTTGTATGTTTGCAAGTGTCACCCACCTTTCCATGCTCATTGACAACTTGAAGGGCAGCATTCAACATGTGTTTTCTGACTTCCGCATGGTGATCTCCCAAACCAGTTGGCACGTAAAACGCAAACAAAGGTGGAATCTAAAAATGAAAAAACAACCACAGATTTACTGTAGCAGTTTTAAAAAAGGTAGCTGGTAGTGTGTACAAGGCACGGACAAAATGTAGACGTAAAAGTGAGTTAGTGTGGTTGTACAGCAAAAACTAAACAGAAGTTCATGAGTCTTTAACTAGTAGTTCCAAAATAGCAAATCAATTATAAACACACGCTTCAAAACTCTACAAAAGTAAATAAAAGAATTTATGGTGTGTGTGAAACTGATTAAAACAATTTGACAGCTAGGCAAGTTCCAGGTCTAGAAAAAGGACAAAGTGCATTAAAACAATGGAATTACATTGATATCTTGCAATAGGAAAAATCAAGTGAACTTTTCGAGTATAGTTAAGTATGTAAACGGCTTCATTTTGCGAGTCTCTTGTTTGGATCGCCAACATTTCCATGGTATAGTCGCCAAGGTACTTACAGTTCTGGTAGTGTTACTTCGTTGAAACCTAAACTTTCACTCGAAAAGAGCTATTTTCAACTTGAAACCTTTGTAATTACAAATAAGATTTTATGATATTTCTATATTTGGTATAAACCGTGATGACAGAAAGATGCTATTTGCCGTGTCACGTTCAAGTATACGCATTACTGTGACGACACACGTTTGAGCTGTTGTCTGATATGCGACGCATTTGGAGACCGTTCCAACCAAACCAAGAAGGAACAAGTTAAAACCCCATACTCAAACTGACAAAACAACCGTTATATTATAAATATTAATTTGTACATGAAGACTCACTTCCTCTTCTGTTAGACAAGGGGATAATTCACGAAGAGCTTGAGCAATTCCCGTTCTTGCCGGGTACGGGTCCATGAACGGGTCTGACACAACTCGGCCCAGGCTATCCACAACAGGTGGGGGTATCTATCGGTACAATGATATCAATTACAAAAGGTACTAATTACAAAAAGGTACTTTATAAAACTTGTCACAGTTTAACCTTAAGGTCGAAAAAATAAAGGCTAATAAACTATAATTTATAAAGTATTGTTTTCACACAGATTATTCTGATAGAAGAAAATTACAACATGATCGTGAGAATCGATGGATTTTATCTTTGAGTGGAACGAACATTACTGACATCAATATTTCCTTGTTAGTGAGACGGTTATAAACTGATGCAAGAATAAAGTCATACCTATATGAGCTACTGAGAAAAAAAACTAAAAAATTATTTGTTTTGATATCAAGCAAAGAAAGTACAACGTTTTTCATGCTCAAAATTTATACACCGTAATCTCTCTGAGAAGCGATTTTATGACATTATAAGATGGCCTTGGACATGAAACTCACATTAGACTTAATATACAAACACCTAACCTCACCTTAAGTTTAACTTGGTAGAGATCGAACAGTTCTTGAAGAATACCAGCAGTTAGGTCTTGATGTGACTGAACTGCCGCTGATAAGGCAGCTGCCGCCGCTTCTCTTATGACCTCCACATCATGGACAACATCAGCAAGCAAAGCGCTGCACAGAGATTCCGGTATGGAGTAACCACTTTGCTCCCAAACACTGTAAACAGAGGGGTATCAGTGTTAAGATAAAACATCGAAATCTGTATTTCAAATAAAATATATCGTATGTAGGAAGATCTTTTAGGAAAAGAACTTCCCGCGTATTCGCTCGCAAGTGTGACTGCCTGACTGCCAACCAGGTCCCAGGTTAAAAGCCTGGCCTGGTCGAAGGTTGAACTTTGGGTGACCTTCTTTCACCACATTAAGCCGTTGGTCTAGTTTCTTGACGTTCTATCGGAAAAACCAGAACTATAATTTGCAGTTTTTGCTCCACAAAAAACTTTAACTAGCATCCTAAACGTAGGCTAGATCGAGGTAGTCAAAGAAATTGAAACTGTTTTAAAATCGAGCACTAACCTATCAGCAATCGTAGCATTCTCTTCCTCCACGTCAAATCTAGCAACCCAAAGACGTCGTATAAGAGTTGCTGTGAGCTCACTCCCATCCTGCATTGAGGGCAGCACGCCATGGAGAGCTAGCAGTCCCTGTAACGCTGCAAATCTCAGCGAGGCTGCGGGTGACTCCAAACTCTTGAGTAAGACAGTCAGTTCGTCAGGCTGAGCTCGTGCACATCCCTCATCACCACTGGCGGCTTTACAAAGTTCCACAATACCAAGAGAGGCCAGTTGCTACAATAAAGTAATAATATTTAGTGAGCTTCTAGCTTATTAATTGGTTCCACTGCCTAGGGACACCGGCCCATAATCATCAGAAATGCCATATATGGAAAACAGCTGTTCCCAAAACCAAACTGGTGCTTCTTAAAACAGCGAATTCAGCTTGTTTAAAACAATTTTCTCCGCTTACACAAAACTAAGAAGAAAAAGTAAGTCAGTATGTTCTCACCTGTAGCCTTGAACCTTTTATTGTTGCAGAACTTGTTGAAATAATCTGTGCTAGCAGAACCAGCATATCTTTTCTGGGCAACAGATCTGGACCATTCTTTGGAAAAAGCAGAGGACAAAATATAAGTTTAATGTAAGGGTTTTTTAAATTATATTTGGCAGTTCATTGTTTCCGTATTACAAAATACAACGTAACGGACTACAATTAATTCAACTAAGTTGGATGATTTCTCTTTCGGTTGGTGTTTTAAATTTATAATAAAAAAAATTAAAAACAAAAAGAATTTCGCGATGCTTAAACAAACAGTTCCGCTCTAAAATGGACTATTCAGGCCATTCACACTTTTAGTTGACACTCGGCGGCCTCTGTGCAGTGAACATCTGCGATTCTCCGCATCTTTTGTTTCTTGTTTGTTTCCTATTTTCTCTCACTTTTCATTAACGTAAGTCAAGTCTGAAAATCACAGAGGGAGTTACGTACTAAGTTCTTTTGTATTCTATTGATGGACATCTGTGGTTCGAGCCCCTCAAACCCAAGAAAAATGCATAAAGCATGTGGATTTTGACAAAAGCGGTAGCTGGTATTTGTTGGAAAGCGAGTATAAAAATATTGAGTAGGATCAAACCGAACTTTGGTTGTACTACAGTCAAAGCGTAAACAAATGGCGTCATCTAAGATCCTTCAACAAGTGAAGCTCACCTCGTCAACGTCATCGCGGTTTTCCCGATGCGCTACGTCACTTCGTAGTTTGCAGTGTTCCCCAAGAACCTGGAGGGCAAGGTGTTGAATGTCCTCGTCACCTTTCACAGCCTTCCCACAATCCCTCAGCACACACTGAAGGAAGGGGAAACAGTAGGAAAAGGCTGGAGCCGATAGCCGTGTAACTTGTGAGTGCGCATGCTCACTGATGTGCGATCCCAAGGTGTGTTTTGGTACTGTAGCCTCATGGATGATGGTCAGTGCCCGGTTGGCACCAACCAGAAGATTCTCTTCACACCAGTCGGGGTTCAACTGACACTGAGGGTTCAGAAGTCTCAGAGCAAGATACCCAATAAGTTCACCTATTATAAATTAAGAAAACAACAATATTAATAAACAAATTGATACTGATTTTAACAATGAAATAATAGACTTCATGCACACTATGTCCTTTGCTAAAAAGTTACCTTAAGTTTGCCAGCGGTTGAATTTAAATTTTTGCTGGTTTGGGATTTCGTTAATGATAAATTTTACAAGTTCGGACTTCGAAAGCGATGCTTACAGATAAACGTAACCATGCATAAGGGCAATTGACGCTGATAAAAAGAGATGATCATCACGATGACAACTATGATAATGATGGTGATGATGATTATGATAATTATCATAGTGATGATGGTGATAGTGGAGATGATGATGATGGTGGTGGTGGTGTTAATAATGGGGATGATAACAAACTAAAAAATTGGTACATTTTGATTATTAAATAATCAAGATATCGAAAAGAAAAAAAAAACTAAACTTTTTTAACGTTTTGTTAGATGACGACAAGCAATTCTTGCCTACCGGTACCCGACAGGCAAGATTAGAATTGCAACACAAATGCCTTCAAAAATATTGATATTTACTTCACAAATACTTTATCTCTATACAAGATAACATAAAATAGGTGCTGTTATATATTTTAAAACACTCTGAAATTATTCCATTCGACTCACGAATCAAAAATCAGAAAACCTAAGTTCTAAGAAATACAGCAAATGTACCGAAAGGGAGAACTTGGACCTCAACTTGCACTTATTGTTTCAGGCACACAGCTTAAGTCGGAGTTACAATCACGTACACTCGTTGCATCATTTCATAAAAGAAATACAAAACGAGTTCAAAAGGGAAGGAAAATTACTTGCAGTGGTAAAAGAGAATGAAGTTGAATCATGAAACCTTTATGTTAGTTTGCTCAATTTGTATGCACACGCATATCTAAAATTAATACACAAATGGAGACGCAAATCTTACAAACAGGTCCTTACTGCCCTAAAATTGCACATACATGTACATATGTAGACGATTATGGATTGTAGGCGTGCATACAAGTAACATATCCATTTTGCCAATGCAAACAACATCTACTTACCAAGATATTTTTGATCCTGTACAAACTCACATGTTGTGTGTAGAGCCAGGAATAGCGACACAGAAATGGGTGCAGCCACAGGCGAACTCAATAGCGGCATGATGACTGGCATAATCTTTGGAATATACACACTCATCGCCCGCGGGTTTGACGCAATGGCTGTCTCCAGTAGGCTACCCAACGTGTTCAGTTCTTTGGCAAGCTGCGAATGACAAATTATGAAATCAAATACCTGAAAGATTTAATCAGTGTCCACTCCTTCAAACAAGAGCACTTCTATAAATGAGCTGCGTTGTATTACAGTGGTGCGTTATCACATATCATTGCATGAAACAAAGACTACATGCAGTCTGAACTCGGACACACTGAAGATATCTCAATTTTGCTTTATACTTGATAAGTTACTAACAACACAAACTTTTAACTCAGTCCCATTGCTTGGCCGCCCCTCCTAACGACACTGCGGAGACCACTCAGATTTGTTGATTTCTTTACTTTCTTGCCCATTGATAATAATAAACCATGATTTCGGATGTCTAATGCATATGTTTTGTTTTTCTTTACTTAAAATATAAAAGAATTTTCTGTTGATCAAAGCAATACCTACGTCTTTGAGTCGTAAATGTTTTACGTTTCTATGAGATAAATGTACGAAATTTGTAGCTCTGACAAACCACGTTTTGTATAATATGGCACTTTTTTCATTAGCTTTCAATTTTTTGTGGACGTTTGTAAAGCGCCTTGGACGTTTTTAGAATATGTACACCATGTAAGTTTAAATTTATCATTTATTATTATGATTACTACTTTAAGAATTTGAGGACTTTTTCAAAAAGCATTTCGAGGTTTTTAGAGCTTTTCAAGAATTAGTATATGCGAAAAAATTTTTAACACGCAACGTTTACCTTCCATGGATGACGAATATCACATAACAATACTACTACTACTACTAATACCTTAATATGCAATTCCTAAAAACACTGTAAGATTGAAGACCAAACCAAAAACAGCACTAAAACTATTCGATCTAACCAAGAACATTTCCTAAACAGGAAAATCAACATTCAAGAACTTTGCCAGGACCATAGGCAACAGCTACTGTATTTCAAGGAATTCCAGGCTTTAAATATAGATCGCGAGATTGCAAGAAATCAAGGTACGAACCAAGAAAGCAGGGTGTCTACAGAGGGAAACAAACCTCTTGAAGTCTTTCTCGGATTTCTGATTCCCTTTTTAGTGAAGCAGCATAAACTTCTCTTTCCTTTTGACTCAACTCATCAATGACTAAACTCTTTCCAGCTTGCTGTTTCTTCTTCTTTTTCTGCTCCTGTACAGAACAATGAATGGGCGTCAAATAGTAACAATTTGAAGTAAATATAATTGGGTAAAAAAATCTTGGTCTAGCAATAAAATAAAGGACACCCAACGTAATTGCCTTATAAACTAGACACTGAAGTTAGCAAAAGATGAACCAGGATCTTCTCAATGAGAAAGAAACTGATGCAAGTTATGGAAGGTTTTCTTCGTTGTGTTTATTAATTAATTCGGATTTTGGATTCAAGCATTCTGCATTTTCCATTCCAGTCTTTCAGTCCAAAGTATTCTAAATTCCGTTTGCCTGAATTCTATAAAATCTAGACGTCAACCTAATTCTAGATTCCAGTTGTCTCAATTCTATAAATTCCAGGCCTCACGATTCCTTATTCCAGTTGCCTAGAATCTGCAAATTCTAGTCCACAGGGTTCTGAATTCCATTTGCTTGAATTCTTTAATTCCAGCTGCATCAATTTCGTAAATTCTAGTCCTCGGGATCATAAATTACACTTCCTTTGATCCTAATTTCTAAGATCACCAAGATTCTAGATTTTGAACCTCTTCATTCCAAATTCCGGTAATCTCAATTCAATGTTTTCTAGATTCCAGAATTCAGATGGATTCTCTTATATATGCCTGGAAACCCAATGGAGGGGCCGGTCTTGAACTACAAACATTGAATGGTTTTACCTCTTTAAATTCGATTTCCCATTTCTGTTCCTCAAAGGAATATGCTTTGGACTCTTTCTTGATATTGTGAGTTTTAGCAGCTTCGGCAGCTTTGGCACTACACCAAAATAAAAAGATAAATGCTAAATACAGAACATATTTATATAATCAACACTTAACAGCTTGCAACGACATATAGTTACGAGATAACCCTAAGTTTGATTTTGCTTCAAACGTGTAAATAAAAATAATAAGACAAAGTTACATATATCTTCCCTTTGTTTTACCTAGTTTTTTTCACTATAGTTTCATTGATTTTCGGATTCAACTGCCCACTTTTCAAGTTAAATTCAGTTCTAAGAAATTTTAAAAACTTCACGCTTCGTTCTGCAGTAAGCTGAACAGAACTACTTCTTCTTTAAAGAAACCAGTCTACTCCTTTCTTATGTAGCTGAAAACCATATTAACAGAGGTTGCAGGATCATTATCGATCTAATATTCAGTGCTTGGGACAACAATGATAACATTTTCGTGATCCATTTCTTTTACAATAAAAAACGTCTTACAATGAAAATAACAAATTTCAGAAATAATAGTAACGAGGAACACTGATACAAAATTTCAGGAATATTACGTTTTGAGCCAGTAAAGGTCAGACGTTCCAGTGAGCATGTCCTTTCCCTCACGAGAAGTACCACTCTGATACATTGCAAAGAGTCGGTCCTCCCAACCCTTGCCATTAAAACAATTAATCAGCTTTTCACACTACTGCTTTGAGATTCCTCCACTTCACCTCCACAACACAATCACCTTCTAAAGCTACTTTAATTTCCTTACTGTTGACTCTCCTCACCTCTCCCGTATAGCCCTCGTTTACCTATATGCGAGACAGCTTTGGTGTCGCCACGAAACCCACAGCGGATGGACGTTTTCTTACATATTATGGATCGTTTTCTTCGGAAACCACTTTTCGTGACAAATCGAAAGTGAAACGCAATGCTTTCAAAAGTCACATGTCGCATACACGATTTTCATAATTTGCTCCAGTGACCATAAACAATGACTTCAAGTCGAGGTCAAGTTCCAAGTTCTCATACATTCGCTGTATTTTGGCCTCGACTAGATGTTTTTGTTCATGGCCAATGAGGCATATTATGAAAGTGGTCTATAGATTTTTGTTCCGTGAAAAATGTGGGGTAAACACCAAATCGAGTTGCTTTGTTTTTGCCCAGGCACGCTTTGTGCTGGCACTAAAAGCTATCTGATACAGTTGTACCCTTTTGTTTGGAATAGACATCTGTTACAAAAGCTATCTGTTAAAATGAAAAAGAGACCTTACAAGAATTATCTTTCAACTGTAGAGCTGATAAATAGTCGATCTTCCTCCACTCACACATACCCCCTTCCT
>JAOBYF010114000.1:0-11446 GCA_025403605.1 Parazoanthus darwini | reverse complement strand
AGCCACAGATCCTGCAAAGGCCTCGCATGACTGCACGTGCTGTGTTAGTTATAAACATTCAAATCATAAAAAAACGAAGGTGGTGAGGTTGTAAACTGCGAAATGGTTACAAGCAACAACACGCAAAGGATGAACACAATATCACCGAAAATATTCTTAAATCCACAAACGTTTGCATACAACAGAACAAGGTTATGAACACGAGACACTGAATGACTGGCAGTGAAAGCTCTGTAGCTGCTCTTGGCCGATGAAAAACGCGTAGAAAAACCAAGTTAAGTGTTAGTTTTACTAGTGTTCCCACTAATTCTGGAAATCAAGGGTCCTTGGGACCCCTAATCTCTATAATTAGGTGAAGAAGACTGAGACTTGCTCATCCTCTTTAGATTTTGTTCAAGTATTTGTGCATCAAATACGCATTGAGGGGTTAATGGGAATCCTGTTGTACTCAGCAATGAAATGCTGAATATGCTAAACGATGAATGACTGGGCCCGCGGTTGGTCAAAGGTTGGATAACTTTATCCAGCGTATAAATCCCTACCCAGAGAATAAAATTGGTGCGTTCTTAATTTTGATTGGACAACGATCAAATTTTATCAGCTGGATAAGGATTTATCCGCTGGATACAGTTATCAAGCAATTGAACAACCTGGTTCTGTACTGTAGAGCAGCAGATAACTGTGTAGCTGTTCTTTGATGTACCTCTGTTGTTCCAAGGTCCAGGTAACCCTGGCAACACCTCTGTCCCTAGCCTTGTTAGCTTTACTCGTTCAGTCCACATAAACTCGACCTCATGTACCGCGAACATATACCGCCAAAGGTGTAATCTCGTGTAAACTATTATCGGTGTTTGCAACTCGTTAAACAATACACTGTATCACAAGAAAATCTAGTATATTTAGAAACTGACAAAACTTATGTTAACTTCCAGTGCGTTCGCACACAGTGCGGCTGCCTCTCCATTTCATTAAACGCTGTCCGGGCCTTGTTATAATTAACAAATATTTCAATGTTTTCAGTTCATTTTAAATCTCTTTCAAAAGCAAGGCTCAGTTTTTACTCGTGCTAGGCTTTTATAGTTTGATCACACTGTTACACAACTTCACTAGCGATATGGATTACAAAGGATTTGACTGCCCTAGGAAAACAGTCTAGCATAAAACGTTCACTTTATGGATGATTTTCGTCCATGGTTCCTCTTTATTCAATTCTCCCGTCAAATCGTGCACTTAATGAGAGATTTTCCTTCATACTCCTCCTTATCTTGTTCTTTTGTCTCCTTAAGATGACGGATGTTTCTTATGTTCTACCTACAAAAGACAATCAACAACTATAATTTATGTAACTAAGATAGATAATCATAATCTCAAATCACTTTTGCTATAATGTAACGGCACAGTCACTCGCCTTGTACTTGTGTTTGTGTTTATTTAACTGCGAACCAGTCGGCCGTCTGCTATCTAATTAAATAATTCCTTTCCTTGTTTGTTATTTCACAGAATATTTTAGGCGGAGGAACAGAGTCATTAAATAACAACTAAAGGAGGGTCATTATTTCATCAGTTGAACGACTGTTAATTGTCAGCCCCTAAAACAAAGTTGTTAATTATTTACCTATTTGTTTTATTATTCACATTCAGTCAGTCAAGGATTCCAACAAAACACGAAATCAAGTACAAACTGAGGAAAGGAAGCAAATTATACGAAGAAAAATGTAGACTGACAGATACACAAATAAAGGCGAATATACGTTCAAATAAAACACAAAAAATAAGGGCCTAACAGACGACTCTGTGCAAACCCAAAGGTAAAAACTTGTCAGGCGTAGTCGATGTTCCATCCCTCTTGCTGGGCCATCAGTCGCATACACCTCTCAGCTACCATGGATATGGTCCAAGATGGGTTCACTCCCAGAGCACGTGGAATAACAGCTCCGTCCATGACATACAAACCTTTGTACGTTTCGCCGTCCTCTCCTTATTTTAAAGAAATGGAAAGCGATGATTAATGAATTTTTGACATCTTGACTGCCTCTTGCAAAACCTTGCTACTTGATAAAACGATGCAAACAACTGAAGATATAGAATGACATTTTTCTCTTTATCCTTGCTTACATTTTAAAAACTTGATCAATTAATTGCAGGAAGACCCATAACAAGCCTATCTTCGTTCAATTACCTTGAAAGACTTTCCCCGCATGGTTAACAACGCCATCAGCCCCAGTCTCTCCCATCCTGCAGCCGCCTAACGGATGTGCAGTGATGACACTTTTATCAAAAAACTCTGTCCACAGAGGGTTCTTAATAAACATGCCTCCGAGACCTGCAACAAGAGAGTGTACTGGTTTGTGTGGCTCGTGTAAACGAAGAAACTTGTAGTTGTAGTTGTATTTGATTTCTAAAATGGCTAACAAACGGACAGATGAATACGTAGACGTAGGTATTGAAAATCTTTTGCAGTAATGGAAACTACACAGCATCAATTTTGAAAAAGCTAGTTATGAGTTGACGAATAAACTAAAAATCGGGTTTGATAAAAACGAAAATATGACAAGTTGAATTGTTTTATATGTTTTTTGTTGAATGTATGCCTTGATAACCTCTGCTCGTTTGTTTATTTAAATGTTGTTATTGCTTGCTTATTGCCAACCTGCTGGATTATTAAATGTAAATAAAACTTGTGTAACATTTAACGGTGGTATAAAACGTTTTCTCTCCAAGTTGCTGTATTTCGTTTTCGCCGTCATTCCCTTCGTCAGATGATTTTGCTCCGAGAATGGCTAAAACTCAAAAGATAGCTGAAAGTGTTGTTAGATTTGGCAAGGAAAAGTGTTTCCATGTTGTAATTTTCGACCCTAACCTGTTGTAATTTTCTCCAGTGCTCGATTCACAGCCTCGAAGTTCTCCCCATGTCCCACATCTTCCCATTCGATGTCAATGTCATCATGTTCTTTATCAAATGTTATCTCACCCGAGGCGTCATCGTGACTCATGCACAAGAAAGCCAGGGTTTTATCCATTGCCATTCCCGTGATATGCTGCGAGGTAAACAATTACACAAGTTCTAGCTTAAATCACGGAGTATTGTCAATCTACCCAGGGAGATTCTCCGATATGAAAGTAATGGAGACGTGCAAATGAAGCCCTAGTTCAAAGCATCCAACCTTAGTTCAAATGTGAAAGCTTAGTAAAGTCTTCCCGTGACTTTTTCTTTTAGTTCCTGTTTTAGCATCGCCACTGATTTGCTAGGTTTTAGCTGTTTATCTACTTTGTTCCATCTGTCTATTTAAAATGTATTCACGTTATCCCTGAAAACACACATGACAATCGGTCAGGGCCACTCTTGGCAACAGTTTTGCAAGACTGTCTGTCTGTCTGTCTGTCTGTCTGTCTGTCAATATCTACCTATCTATCTTTCTATCTGTATGTATGAACACGATACACACACCTGGAATATTTTTTCCAAAGTTTGGTTTTTAGGATACTTTCCATCACCAATCAGTTTACTCGCTATGGCCATAGCTACTGTATAGGGGATGTTGGCAACTGTGGGAGAGGTTCCGTCTTCAATAACATACTGTTCTTCAAGTGGCAAGTTCTTCATTCTTCTAAAGTCAATGATACTAGCAATACACGGGCCTGGAGGATTGACTTTCGGCTGCGGGTCATATCAAGGAACATCGTATTAGTTGGTGTTCCGTTTGAGCAAACAGCCAAGTGAAAGAAGTTTTAAGCATGAAAAAGTATAACTTCGTGTACACAAAAAGGCATGTAATATACTGTTAATTATACTTTCTTAATCTTCCACGCATTGAAAAAATTTCAAAAGACTCGAGAAAATGTCTCGGCGTTTACTGAACAATTTTGGAAATTTTCCGAAGTGAAACCTAAACATACAATTTTCACTTTGTACCTCTAAAAAGATATCCAAGTGAGCAATACATATTTTGATCAGTTGAATTGATTCAAGTGACTATGTCAGCATCGGTTTCAGTGCCAGCGTCGAGCTCACTGTCAGTATGAGCATATTTAAACATCAGAATCTACATTAGATCATTATTGGTATCATCATAAAAAGTAACTTTCTCGTCGTTAGTGTCACCATCAGCATCAGCATTAGGATCAGTATCAGCAACAGCATGGGCATCACCATTAGCGTCAGCATAAGTACCAGCGTTAGCATCAGCATCAGTATTTGACTAAATTATCATTTTCTTTAACATTAACATTAGCAATAGGTATAACACTATTATCATTATGCACATCATCATCAGCATCGTCAGTAACAGTATCATGATCCACACCAACGTCCATATCAGCTATAATATCGTTGTCGGAAGCAGAATCATCAACATCATTCGGGTGCTTACGCAGCTAGGACGGGAACGTCAACGAAGACGGCTGCTGAGTTTTTAACTTTCCGTTTTCCCTTTTCTTGTTTGTATCATTTATTCGTTACTTTTTAATTTTGCATGAAGGTGTGTGAACATGAAAAGTTAGAAACTTCAATTTTGAAGCCATGCAAAGATTAAAATGATTCATACTTTTTTGCTCACGTTCTCTAGAAAAACACAAAGTTGGGCTCTTGACGTTCAGTTTTCTAAAGAAGACGGCGGAAAGGTGGCCAGCTGGCTGCATTCCCACGTGAAGTCATTGTTTTCTGTAATTAAGTCTACAGTTTTGTAACGTTCTCGTTGACGTTCCCGTCCTAGTTACGTAAGGTCCCTATTATCAGAATGCGAATCCTATCAGTACCGGTAGTTATATCTGCATATCAGGAACAGTGCTAGCAATTTTTGGAGACCTTATTAGGTGAATTCTTTACGACGACAGATGTCTAAAAACCTGCCAGATCATAAAAAATGTGTACTGTACCTTATTCTTGTCACATCCCAAGTCTGCAAGTGGAACTCCCAAGGCGTTGCATTCCTCGTCTCCATTGTAACTGAATCCAAGTACGTCTCCATTGGTGGTAAAGTATCTTCCAAGCTGGCTTGAGATCTGGAGCCCACGTTCCTTAGAGCGTAGCAGTACCTTCGTGGAGCCCAACGCACCTGCTCCCAGTATGACGTTAGCAGCTGAGAGTGTTTGCTCCTCATAATCGGAAGAGTCTTGCGTCCTTCTCTTATAGTGAACGAGCCAATCCATAGAGTCTTGGGCTTTAGAAATTGCTATTACCTCCACCTTAAATTTAAAAACCCGGAAACAAGTGAGAACATCACGTCTTTTAAAACTTCATATTTCAAACACTTGGCATCCGAGTCTTCAAGTCTGTAAATGTGTGAGTATAACTTAACACTTTTTAAACTACTACCAAAAATTTCTAAAGCACAAGGACCATTATAGTTCACAGCCTTTTGGCAGTAACGTGTTTTTACCTATTGTTTTCGCTATTGTTGTTGTTGTTGTTGTTATTATTATTATTATTATTATTTGTTATAATAATAATAATAATAATTATTATTATTATTATTATTATTATTATTAACTCTATTGCATACAAACAAAATATGTTCTCAAGCCTGTTCGTCTTCTTGACACAAACGCTGGAAGGGACAAGAACTAATTGTTAAATATACACAGTCGTAGTTATACGCAACTTTCGGCTGAATAATTTCATTGAATTCTACCGTATTTTGAATAAGTGAGCAAAAGAAGAACAGATTTTTAATTTCTTGACAGCAAGGTATCACCTTGTACAAAAGCCAACGTATAAAATGTCATCAAAAAGCTTTTTCTTAGATAACTTACGGCAAGATTGCAATTCAAAGGCTAAGAAACTAAGCCATAGACATAAACAGACCCTGAAAAAACTAATTAGCGATTGTCTGCTCTTTGCCTATAAATAAGGTGAAATAGAGAGACATTTGATTTGTAAATTAAGAGTAGGCGGGCTGCTAGGGTTAAAAGTGATCATTTTTAGATTAACCGCAGAAAATAGTCTCGTTAACCTAACACATCCCATAAAACAATGACTAATATCGAAGATGCAAGTGAAAACAACCTACAAAAAATGGAAAGACGGGTGTACGCTATGTTTACTATTGGACGAACAAGCTATTTATTCAAACAAATCGGGAGGAGGGGGCGTCAGTCGGAACCCCTTGATTTTCCAAATGCTGGTCATTTGGGCATTCAAGCAGTTTTGGTCAAGCTGATTACTTTCCACGATGATAAACAAGTTTTAATCAAGAGCTGTTGCTATGACAACAGTCATCGCACAACATGTCCACCATCCTGGCAGTCATGTGGGATTTTTCCAATTAAAACATTAAAAAAATCGCAGCAATTGTTTTTGAAGTTATAAGAAACAACAGTAGGGAAAAAATTAAGAAAAAATGAAATGAAGAGAGGAGAACGGATTGAAAATATCAGCAGTAACTCACTTCTGAATACAGTTCAGCCCCATGAGCTTTCGCATCAGGGAGATAGTTCATCATCAGCGTGTTTTTTGCCCCCACATTACAGCCGCCACAACAATTGCCACAGCTGTTACATCCGGGTTGCGGTATGCCCACGTGATTGGAGGGTGTGTCTTCAAACGTGACGTATAACGGCGGTTTGTAAAACACTGTGTCCATGTCTTCGATATCAAGGTTAAATCCCGATAGACCTAGAAACGGTCAGATATAGATTCAAAAAGGAAAATTCATTATTAAATCAATATGAATTAGTTAATTAATATAATTAATATAATATTAAAAGAATCAAATTTACAGTTTCGTTAGGCTGTTAAGTATAACTTTATCAATGTCACTTGGTGCTATGATACACTTTCTTCTTCTTCTGGTTGTTGTTGTTGTTATTATTATTATCATGACTCAAATCGCAATCTCTATATGTCTTACCTTTCCTCATTTGGTCAATCTTCTGTAAATTGCCTGGAAATTGCTTTGGTTTCAACATGTTTTCCACGTGTTGTTTGTCGACGCTTGTGAAGTTGTCGATATCATCGCGCAATTTCTTCGGCCATCTTGAGTCTTCAAACACTCGGGGCTCACAGTCAAGTCCAACGTTCGCATTAATGAGAGAACCCCCTCCGAGTCCACAACCCTGGATCACACTGAGGTCCTTACCAACAAAAAACTCGTACAAGTTGGTGATATCGCCTAAGAACAATACGACAGTGGTAGGAATTTTAACGTGGTCTTCTAAGCAGGTGATTAATTACATGAGATCGGTACGAGCTCGGACTTGTACAACTTCAGATCAGTATTCACATAAACTTTGGTAAACTGTTTATTAATTTGATTACATGAAACCGGTTAGAGAACCTAATCCTAGTTCGGTCGTTTCTATTCCGTAATGTAAACACATGCATTACAGATTTATGCTGGTCTCATGCATGGACTCCGAATAGATTTAATTTGGCACCGGTTTCATGTAATCACCAGCTCTAAGAATGATAATCGAAGAGGATCATCATTGTCTTCTTCATTTTCCATCTATCGCTACACAGCCTTCCTAAACTGTAAAGGGTTTGCCTTAATTGAAACTGCTTAGTAAGGACTTAGGTTGATGATTGAGAGTTTTACATTCGTTATCCATCATCAGCTACTGACACAACCATCCCAAATTGTAAAGGGTTCACCTTTGTTGTTCATATTTCCGTCCTAACACTTTAAAGGGTTTATGACTCAAAGATTCACCTTCATTATCCATTATTCGCTTTTCAACCTGCCTAAACTGTAAAGGGTTTTCTTAGTCTTAAACTCTAATAGGGTTTACGATTCAAAGGTGTATCGTTTTCACACACAAAATTAGAAAAAAGCCCACGACGACTACCCTAAAGTTTTGCAGGTAAATTTCGTCCTTCTAGGCTGTCACAAAGAACTGTCTCAAAGGTCAGTCAAGAAGTGGATGAACCTTTGATTACAGATTGGCCAGCATGGCTGACACAATATTTACCACTGGACTTTCCGGTACCAATTTACATTACGGAATACAAGGCGGTCACTGACATTGTTAAAGACCATTTGCTCTACAAACTTTTAGATAAATACATAAACTTTAATAAAGAATTATTTAAGACTTTGACGTGGCTTTCAAATTTAGGATAGGTTTCTAAACGATTTCTTTGATCAAGATAGGAAAATGAAAAAATCTATGAATAGAATTCAAGTTATTTGTTCTAACTAAATCTCTCGCAAAAGACCACTAAGCGACAACTCACCTATTCTTGATTTTTTCCCTCCAAACGAAATTTGAACTTCATCCGAAGCATCGTGAAAGGATTCTGGGAACTCCCCTGGTAACCACTCCTTCCCTCTCTCCAAAACGCACACTGATTTGCCAGCTCTTGCTGAACGACTAGCCGCAATGGCTCCGCCATAACCCGACCCGATAACTACCACATCATAACGTGGCTTAATGTTCTCGTGCACCGACGAAATCCTGGGGTATCTGTACTGTGTCTGTAGAAACATCGAAAAATGTAGCTCTATTCCCGGTTTTATTTGAAACAACACTCTCTTTTACTCCCCACAGTATTTTACTCAACACATGCATACTTAACTCACCATAATATTAATTTTACTTTATCTACTGTTCTACTTTCACTGCAAGGTGTTATATTGCCTTATACTCTTGTACATGAGGTGTTGGCCAGTATATGCCACTGTCGATCTATTAAAATCCAAATTGAGTACGACTTTATTTATTCTTTTTAGTCTCCCTCCTCTATGGCGAACGATGATTGCCATTCAAAAATTTTACTACAGATACAAAACTCGATATTTGATTTTCATTTTAAAATACAAAATAAAATGTGGGTAATAAGAAATTGTAATGAAAACGTTTTCATTTCCCAAAGAAAAGCATGTTTCAAATGAATCGTTTTTTATTTTATTTTAAACGGAAACACGAACGAAAAATGCAAAGTTGTCAAAGTTAAATACAAACTGAAGTCAATTTATAAAGTTCATTCCTTTTTCAACGAAAACTCCTTTTAAAAGAAATTGAAAAGAAAACAGCAATTGCAAAAAAGTTCTAACCAAATTGAAAACTGAAACTCGAAGCAAATTCAAATTTTTAAGGCCGAAGGCTGCGTAGTATACCAACATGCATTGCAAGCCGTGTTTTAGAAAAGACCTCGATAGACTGGTAAAGCCTGACTGTGTTTGTTGGCTTCTCATCCTGCCTGTGCAAAGCAATTGTCTTCGTACTGACTAACTACTAGTGGTGTAGTCCCCTCTTCGTTTTTTGTTTTGTTTTACTTTGCTTTGCTTTAGTTTAGTTTATTTTGCTTTGCTTTACTTTATTCTACCATTACCACTGCTAACGTGCGTATTACTTTCTTTGAAGACAAAGACTGTTTTGTACATTAATCGAATTCAAATTCATTTTTCACTCCTGCACCAATATAATGTAGATTTGAGCGAAAGTTGACCGTAACGTGCACAACTTACATCACATATTTATTTTTGAGTACAGAATGATCAGTTGATGGTGTGTATAGTCAAACCTCACGAGACCGAATTGAAAGTCTATGTTAGCGCAACACAGCAGTTTGTCGGTACAAGAGACAAAATTTTGCAGAAAGGCTAACATCAGTCATGCTACAGTTGGTTTCATTCAGGTTCCCTGGTGAAGAGAGTGCAAAAGGCAACTATCGAGAAATCAAATGTGCGATTTGAACAATAAAAGTAGCATGATTAAGTAATGATTCTTGCCGTGAAGTCGGTTAGGCCATGCCAGGCTGTGACGGGAGAACGCTCAAGACGAAAGTCTTCTAACAACTAAAACCTCTACTCCTGCAAAACACACCACATCACTATCTATATTTGTTGTTGGTCAACTCGCCGACGCAGAAAGAAAGTTTCTAAAAACTAGTCAAAGAATGCAACCAGCTTTCAAAACCGGCTTTAAGTTTAGAACAGTCGTTTGGGCTATCACAAAATACAACACTAACTACATATACAGACCCAGTTGTTGCAATTCTTGTCATGTCAAATTCAGTCGAAGTCTAGTAGAAATTAGATTCTTATTCTACCAGTTATCTTCGCCGCAAAAATAATGACCACTGGAGCGTGCATGTTTTTGGACACGATATTAAATGTCCGCCAGTAACTAAGACATACCTTATTACAGTTACTTTCTTTCTTGGAGAAAAGCGTTCCCATGTTTAAGATGGGTGAAGTTCATTTAGGTATAGTCTAGTGTTAGTGGATTAATATAATTAAAACTTCACTCGAGATTAGAGGATATGTTATAAATTCATGGGGCCAATCTTGGAGGGTTGTTATTCGTGGTGATATTGGAAGGGTTTGTTCGTGAACAATGTTGTTTCAAAATGATCGTAAATTAATCTTTCCAAATACATTGGGTGCAAACTGGTATCAGTTATGAAATACGTGTTCCGGCAATCTTGACGAGCCTGTAGGATATCGAATCAAATCTTTTGTAAAATAACGGCGTGTTAAACAACACAAACGATCGTGTTTTTCTCAGGTCCTTCAGAATTGATGATCAGTAACGACGATGATTATGATAAAAATGGTAAGAATAAAAATAGCAATAATAATAATAATAATAACGCAATGATAACGATAGTGACAAGGATAATGATAGAAGTAAGGGTTATGATAATACTATCAATATATAGATTTTTGAAGATGATAAAATAATCGAAAACGTTTGCTTTTAAAATACATATGTTCAAAATTTGTACCATATGTTTATATTTTTTTAACAATATTGGTGGGTGGATCATAACACTTATAATACTACCACTTCTTCCCGTAAACACCTGGGTGCAGTTGTATTCTCTGCAGCCCCCGTACCCAAAAAAAATCAGTTTCCCGTTGATATGCTATGTTTTGTGTAATCATATCTAACTTCCTCAATGTTTTTCTTGGTGTGTAAACAAGTCTTACACAATGGAAAATTCCAGTCACCAAATTCATTTTTGTGTCAAAATACAGTTGAATGCTGGAAGGAAGGGGTATTCGAGGCCCTGTTTAGTAGCAACACAAATTGCGATGGGAGCACAAGGGTTGTTAAGTTGAATAACTGTCGTAACACCGACTATCAGCAAGTTGAAGCGAATTGCAATGACAAACCAGTACTCCCCGGAAAGTTTTGCATCACAGAAAAGTGAAAATGGTGCACGGCAATAAATACACTCTTTTTTTATAAGAACCTTTTTTATAAGAACATGAGGCTGAAAATCGCCAAAAATTTAAGAACATGTCAAGAACATGCCGAGGCTGAGAAAGGGTGAAGAACATTTATTTATTATGATAACCTATTGCAAGTAATTCATACAGTGTTGTTAAAAAATTTGCTTTTCGGTGGGCTTCTTGACTAAAGTTCGCAGATTTTACAATATAAAGTGCATGTACAAATCAATGTATACACAAATGTACTACATGTACCACATACGGTACATGTATTATTTATATTGTCTAAAATCAGTAAAGATATTTTAAGAACATGTTTAAGAACA
>JAOBYF010113889.1:0-11449 GCA_025403605.1 Parazoanthus darwini | reverse complement strand
TTTCTCTCGTGTACAAGTCGGGTTTGATTTTTTGGGTCAATTTTCACGTCTTAAAAATCCGACTTATACACGAGTATTATACGGTAAGTCCCAAACTTGTCTCTGTTAGCCCTAACTCTCTGGGCAATAAACCTTCAAACCAATAAGCTCTGAAATTAATTTAATTAGCTGTCTAGATCCGCCATTTCTTACGGGGGTTAGTGCTAATGAAGGTTAAACCTTCAAGCCTTGATTTAGATGACAATGGTGATCTTTTTCACTTTTTATATACTGTTCATGAGTTTGAGAGCTATATTCCCCAAGCATTCTCAAATTTTACCTCATTCTCTACACTAGCGTCTGTTAAATTGCCTTTTATACCCTTTAAATCTATTTTTATTTAATAGTTTGTCAAGAAATGCAGAAGGTGGTAGAAACATTTCTGTTATTAAATCTCATGTTTTGCTTTCAGGGGAGAAAGGAATTGGAAAAGTTACTGGCAAACCCCTACACTACAAAGGTTCTCCTTTTCATAGAATTGTCAAAGATTTTATGATACAAGGTGGCGATTTTAGTGCAGGTAAGTAAGTTCAACTCACAGAGAATAACAAAATTTAAATAAGCAAGCCATTGTAATTCATGACTTGTATTTGGCTGAACTTGACAGAAGAATGAGGTATGCATTCAACGTTTGAGGTAGAACCAACAAAATAAATGTATGACTGAAGCGTCTATATTCTCTTTAACATTACCATGGAGAAATTCCTTCTACTGACTGTGTGTTTTTCTTAAAATAATAGAACCTATTCAAAAAAGGTGGCTATTTCAACATTATTTTGTCTGTGTTTAAACTAGCCCAACTAGCCTCGTTCAGGTTAATATACATGTGTTCTTTTCATTTTTTGACTGAAGAATGAGGCTAGTTGAGGTAATTTAAATATAAACCAAAAAATATTAATTAAGAATTGCTGCCATTTTTGAATAGGGTCTACACTGATACTGACACTGTTTTAATAGAAGTGATGTGATTGTGTGACAGGAAACGGAACTGGAGGGGAATCAATATATGGAGGAACTTTCAAAGGTACCAGATTAGTTATTTTGGTCAGCTCTGATCAATTCTATATTTTTTTTTTGTAGTTTGGATTAAACTGGTTCTTTAGAATAATGAAAATGTTGAGCATTGAACAGTAAGTCAGAATTATTTGAACTTTTTTTCAGAAATTGTGTAATTTGTGCATTGTACTAGACAGTGTAATTATAATTTTTTCAACTCAGGCTCATTCTATTTGTTTTAATTTATCTTGGCATCCTTAAGCAGTGATGTAAAAATTGACATTGGTTCTGGCAACTTTATGTTCATCAGTTTTTACTGACTTAAAACAAAAACTTGACAGTTTCTGTTGCAATATCTTGTTGCAGATGAGTCATTCACATTCAAGCATGAAAGTCCTATGCTGCTGTCGATGGCCAACAGGGGACCCAACACAAATGGATCACAGTTTTTCATGTTAGTATTAAAATATTGCTCTTTCAAGATTTATACAAATATACAAATATAAAACTTTGGCAATGAACTTAATATTTATATACAGTGATAAATTATGTATTATTTTTTTTCTAAATATGACAGATAAGTAGATAAAATAATAAGAAAACACCAGTAGTTTAAATGAAAAAAAAGACACAATGGAGCTTCCTATAGCCAAAAAACTAAAGCAAACTTCAAATCCATGTTTATTATTTATTTTTTAAATATATTCCAATTCTACCCTAACTTATTAATAATTTTGTCGACTGTGCAATTCTAATTAAAACTTTTGTGGATTTTTTGAAGTGTGATGTACTTGTATATAAATGTACTACTAAACAGCGGGACTTTCTATGTCTGTGAAGCTCCCCAACAAAAGTTTTCAAGTATGCCCTTTTTTCGACAGCGACACAGACTTATTTACTAGTTACTGGATGTCAATAATTCTCCAAATTAAAGTCAGTGCATTTGACTAGCTGAACACATTATGGATTACTTTTTGTTCTTGTTTTCTAAACTGTTTTGTTCCAACTTTTTAGAACAACTCAACCTTCACCACATCTGGATGGGTAAGTTAGTTTATTATTCAAAATAGTTCCAACAAATCCATGAATTTGAATTTGATGTTCACTCTAGGAATACTCCTTTCTCAAACTCTCATTCCTGATATTCCCTCAAGTCCATGATACACTTGTAACACAACACATTTTGCAGTGGTGGGTGCAGGTCCACAGGGTATTTCTCAACCACAGTAAATGTACAGTCATGGTACAACTGGTGTGTGGAGCCCATACTATGCAAAACAGTTATTAATAACTCTATAAAAACTTAACAGTTAATGAACCAGAAGCACAACCAACTGACTCTATCACTTGACAACCTAATATACTGTGCCATTAGCATTATAACAAGGGTCTCGTCCATACAGGGGGAGTATTGATCTTGATTGTTGTTTTGACAAATCTGTCTTAAAACACTGTCTATAACTTTGTGAATGGGTCCACTTTGTCTGAGAGCAAGAGGTCCTCTTCTGTCTTAAGCAAAAATGGAGAGGACTCCAACTTGTGTTCACAAGTTGAGAAACCCTATTACTGTATCTGAGAACCTGGACATAGCCAACAAATTCTTGCAGGGTTCCCTCAGTCAGGGAAAAGTCTGTGACAATAGTAGGTACTTATTTTTTTAAGTTCATGAATTGTCAGGGAATTTGATTTTTGTCAGGTAAATCCTTCTTCTAAAGCCAGTGAAAAGTCTAAGAATTTTATCTTCAGACATTTGTTGTAACAATGCTTTCTTCTAGAAAAACTTGCAATTTTCCAAATGAATGAGCTTTAAAAGATTTTTGGAGTTACACTCTGGTATGGTGCAGGCAAGTAAACATGCTGTTACTTGACAGTGGTGTTATTTTTTATCAAAAGTCCTAGTCATTACAGATCTATCTTGAAAGTGGGGGCTAGGTTTACAGACATTTACTGTACTTTGTTCACATGTCAGTGGAAGACTATTTCATGAGTGGAAAATCAGGGATTTCTAGTTTTTCAAACTGGTGGGTCAGCCTTGTTTTGACCCAGCCTGAATGACAAATAAAAGTTTTTCATAGTTTTAAAGGCATAGGTTTCTAGTGATTATAAAAAGCCAAAACTTGAGACATTTCTGGGGATTGGAAGGGGGGATCATTCCCACCAACTCCTCTTGACAACTCACATCCTACAGGTATGATCAGGCTCAGCCAGTCCTGGTCTTGATTTCAACTTATCCCTAACTAAGATTTTTTTTCTCTTTAAATTTGTGGAAGCATGAAAACAGTAAAAGTTGAACAAACTTTAAATACAATTGTATAGTTTTAAAAGCTCGAATGGTTTTGAGAAAGACTGTTTCTATCTAGACAAATACCATTGAGCCAAATGTGCAGTGTAATCTACAAAACAAATGGGATATAATTATTCTGTACATGTGTTTGCTGTTACATTACATAACTCGGACAATAGGCTAGTACCAGCAACTTGTAGTGCACTCAAAGTGTTGGTGTTCTACATGTACTAAGGCTCAAAGTAAAAACATGGATTAACCCCACCCTCCCACCATTCCTATATATCCAAAAATAAATTTAACCCCAATCTTGACTCAAACCATAAACTAAGGTAGGGGTGGGTAGGACATTTCCCACAAACCTGGATTGACCTCAAGATATACATGTACCATATAAACTTTTGTTTATCAAATCACATCAATTTTTATTGTAATGATTACACTGTGCTGTGTGTAGGGTGAATGTCGTGTTTGGCCATGTCATTCAAGGTCAGGACGTGGTAACTGAACTGGAGAATCAGAAAACAGATGCAAAGAGTCGGCCAGCATATGTTAAAATGGTTATAGCTAACTGCGGTGAGCTTGTCCCAAAGTCAAGAGTCAAGAAAATGAAAGGTTTATGTTATATATGTTTCATTTTTTATGTGTTTTATGAACCTACATTGTAAGTTTGCATCTCTTATTTTTTGGTAGGATTCACCCAACACATTTAGAAGAGGTTCTTAAGTTTTCAATATATTTTTGTGTGGTAATGAAAACCTCTTAAATAATTGCTTTTGTACATCTATATTTATACATATTCCTGGAAGACTCCTGTATCTGTAGTTAAAAATTTCTGAAGTTATTTTGGTATGAATTTTAAAAACGAATTCGAAATTTTTTGCAGGCATTCTGTAGTTCTACATATACCAGAATTAACAAAATAATGTTTGTTGAAATTTTGAGTTTTACTTTTTGAGTTCTTCTCCTCTTTGCAAGATATCAAGTAGAAAATTTGCCCACTTGCTAGTTATAATAATTATGTCCTTTCCAACAGTGTTCATGGTTTTGCAATTCAACAATTTTGAAAAACATTGACAAGGTCTTTTGTGTGATAAGGTGAATTTTATTGAGCTTGAACACAAACTAACAAGTTGGTTTTTCTTAGAGTATTTTAAAACAATGATTTATAGAGAACAGAGTTCGGCAAAGTTACAAAAAGTAGACGAGTTTCCAGTTGTTGAATTTACTGCTGAACAACTTAATAACGGACTCGCTTTTTGCACAAAGCGAGGCTGACCCTGAGAAATGATCACAAATTTCTTGCTGTTTACATGTTCTTTTATGTGCCGTAATGTATGTGCTCAGCAGTTACTTCGGAACTGGAAAAGGGTCTGTTGTAATTCTTAAAATGCTACTGTGATCTGTTTCATTTTCTTGTTAATTTTACATCCTTTTAGATGAAAAAGTTTTCAAGAAGAAACAAAAGAGAGCAGCATCAGAGGAGTCTGGGTCTGAGTCTGATTCAGAGTCAAGTTCGGAATCAGAAGATGAGCGGAAGAAAAAACGAAAAAAGACGAAACAAAAGAAGGAGTCAAGGCAAGAAAAAAAGAAAAAGAAAAAGAAAGAAAGGAAAAAGAAAGTTAATGAGAAAAAGAAGAAGAAGAAGAAGAAAGAATCAAGGTAGGGTGCCTTTTATCAGGGTTTCTGGAGGTTGCCAGAGATATTTGAGAGGGTTGGAAATCTTCTTTTCAAGTAACTAGGTTTTCTTGGGTAGTGTTCAAGAAATTTTAATAAATTTGTTCAAAACAATTGAAAATTGTTGAAAACTGTAGAAATGATTTTATTCTTATAAAAGTGTAAAACTTAGTTGGGAAGCTCCTCAAAAGATTCGAAAAGCTTAAACTAAAACAGACCCTTGGCAAACTAGTTTCCTTGACTACAAATTCACCATTTTAGAAGAGAAACGAGAACTGGAACCATCTACATATACCAAAACCTTCTAAAATACAATTATACAAATGCTAAGGATGCAAACATTAATGTAGTATTTTGCCTATTAGAATTTTGATTGCCTTGAAAGTTGTGTGCTTGTACCCTGAGACGAGAGCTGGATAATCAAGTTATACATTTTGTATAATTTATTTATATCTTTCGTCCAGTTCCGAGGAGGAAAATTCTGGGAAGGAAGAGCAGGCTAATGGGCCGACTGATGTACAAGAGCCGTATATTAGCACCATTGCGACAGATGATCTCCCAGACGTTCCTTCAAACTCCTTTCTCATGAGAAGAAGCCGTACACCCAGCCCTGTTAGGGAAAAGAGGGAAAAAGAAAGAAAAGAGCGCGAGAAATCACAAGACAGGTTAGTTAGATATGGGACAAACATAATCGATATATAGCCATCAAAATATTGTATAGGTGTTACATATGTATTGTATGGTGAACCTCAGTCTTATATCTAGCTCATTAGCGCATATTGTAAACTGTACCCCATTTCATCTTCCTCAGCACAATCAACGGAAGTCATGTGAGAACCATACCCCGAAGTGCGCGATCCTAGTTTCGAACATCTTGCCAATTTATAGTTTGCCCAAAACTTCGAAAGAAAATTCCGAGTTTTGAAGATGTTGTTTGAAGTTTCGAAATGGTGTCGTGGACTTACACAATTGGGATAAAACGTACCGTGTAGATCTTTACAATATCTCTGCGTTATCAAAGCTACGAACGTTCTAATTGAAAAGGGAAACGTTACAGGGAAGATGGAGGTTTCCTGAACTCGTCTGATGCATCTTTGACAACATGCACGCGAGCAGACAACCTTTGGAGCCAACCTTGGTATCGCGTGACCTATTAAAACCTTACTCTTCTGACAGAATTTTTCGTTTCTCAAGTCAAAACAGTTTGTATAAGCCTGTTTTCAACCTCGAAGCATTTAGGTTCCTTTTTTGTTTCTTCTCCTATTCTGTGGAGCACGCTGCCAGTCAGTACTAAGAAAACTCGAACTCCACCAGCTCAAGACGTGGTTTTTAACGAGACATCACCTTAGCTTTTAGCTGTTTTAACCATTTTAGCTTTCAGTTTAAAGATTAACCATAATCGGGGCTAGCTTTTTACGGTCGCCCGGTCGTCAGGGACGACTGAAATCTTCGTGGGACAACCAAGAGTAGTAGCTTAGTCGTCCTTTGGAAACGACAAGAACCAACCGATTGATATATGTTACAAATTTATTTGGTTTGGCCTTACTTCCAGTTAAATGGAAAAAAGTTTAAAAGTATAAAAGACGCTGAACAGTATAAAACACGTTGAACACTTATTGTAGCTGTTTGAGTCACGTTTATTTACCTCAGCTTTCAGTGAGGGACGACAAAAAATAAAATCTTGGATGCCCCATGTGCAACAAGAAATTTTCCTTAAAATCGAGCCTTGATAATATTCACGATGCTTGTCTATATGATATCTAAGTTTGTAGTTTTGAAATACAATACTAATGTAAAGCGCTGTCAACGCAAGATATAGTGCTTTAAATATTTACTATTGTTGTTTTATCTCAAAATAGTAAGTCTGTCGCTTTTCTGTTCTAGTAGGGAAGGTCTGTCTATCGTCTTTTTCTCATTATCTCGTTTCTCTTGGCCTTTCAGAAGAAGTAAATCCCCCCCTGGATATCGAGCCCCTCCCCGCAGCTCGCCGCCTCCTCGACCGAGGGTAAGTTTTAGCCTGTAATGCAGCTTTACAGAGTGGGGTAGGCTCAGGCTGTTTTGCGTCACTGTTATGACAGGTAGTGTTAGCTTGTATATCTCGCCATCTGTAGAACAGAATTTCCAGTCGATAAACAGGGTTCACACGGTCATGAAAAGTCATGGAATTTGGAAATGCATTTTCCAGGCCTGGAAAAGTCATGAAATTTGGAAAAATGGTTTTAAAGATCTTGGAAAAGTCGTGGATATTCAGTTGTTTTTTTGCCTAACTATATCTAGTTTTGTGCAAGTTTCAAACATCCTTGTAACTGAGCGAAAATACGTCCAGAAAGTGGCATATTTTGGTCATGGAAAATGACTTGGGATCATGGAAAAGTCATGGAAAAGTCATGGAATTCCATTCCTTATTTTCAGTGTTAACCCTGTGGTAGTCACCTCGCCTGTCTTAGATTTAGTCATTTAGAAAAATCCAATCATTTGGTCAAGGCTGCATTCAACTGACTGGGTTTCAGAATACTGCGAATATGCAGAATAAAACTTTGGTTCCTTCAATCTTTTAGTGTAAGAACATCAATTGTCTATTGAGGTTTGTGGGTATTGACCCAGCTACCCCCCCCCCCCCCAAGCCAAAACCTTAACCCAACCCAAACTTTGAATCTAGGTGGATAGGTAATCGATTGGAAGTTTCCACTGATATACCAATAACAAGTTTAAGTTTTAAGTATACTCTAATTCTGAAATTTGATCAATCATGTATTGCTTACTACTAGTCTTAGGCCACTGTGCTACTTTGAAAGTAGAGGGACTGTATACACTTTCCCAGTAGGTCTTTATAATTTCAAAAAAGTGAGGGGCAGTTGTCCACCATTGCCCCCCCCCAGCTCTGCGCCTTTGCTAGTACATGTGATAATAATAAAGATAATAATTATCAGTAAGCCCAAGTTTTTCTTTTCTTGCCGCATGTGTAGTTTCAGCTGAATCTATGAGAGTGAATGCATTGGCTGTCACTTTTTAGAACTAATTGATATTTAAACTGTTCACACATAGGTAAGTGTTGGCAATGGTTTACCACTAGTCTTGTCGTACTTAAGTTTGTAGCCTTTGTACTAATAGTTCATCTCCCTATCTTTAGTCATATTGTCTGAAAGTCAAGGAAATGGATGATGAGGAGTACGCCTATGCAGTAAGTAATAATATTAATTATACCAAGGTGTGAATATCCTGGATAGCATCTTAATTTGATTACAGTTTGCAAGCTTACTGTGTTCAGCTCACATACAGTGTACTGTAAAATTCTGGTTATATGCCTCCCTGGTTAAAAGTTCATCTACTCAGAAACAAAGAAAATACATCAAGTTTTAAGTCCCCCCAGTTATAAGCCCCTCTAGCTTCCTTTTTTCTTAGTATTACAGTAGGTAATCTTGCAGAACCTTGTACTATTTCAAACACAAAATTAGGAAAGATTGCAAACAATAACTTTGTCACTATATGTTGTCTCCTGCCAAATGTCATTAGAGGAAATTTTCATTGTTTTACTGAGGTTTGAAAGTTTAAATAATTAAAAATTAGTTAATTAAAAACGTATTTCCATCAACACTGCTGTGGCTCATTTCGAAACGTTTTTTCTTGTTCATAGACTCCCCCGGATATTATAAGTCCCCCTGGATATAAGTCCCCCTGGATATAAGCCCCTCTGGATATAAGGCCCCCGGATGTAAGTCCCCAGTTATAAGCCCCCACAGATGTAAGTCCCCGGATATAATTCCCCCCCGGATATAAGCCCCCCCCGTTTATAAGCCCATCCAAAGTCCGGGCTTATGACGTTATATAAGCCCAGGGTTATAACGTGAGATTTTACAATACCCTAAAAGATTATCCTGCTAGAACTAATATGTATTTCTGAGACGGTACAATAGAAATAGTGGATGTATTGTGAGTTTCTTGTGGTATACCAGCCAAACATACGTCCTCGCCGTCAGTGGTCTAACACACATTCTGGAGTGGTTTCAAAAGTCACGTGTATTTGAAATACTTACGATGGTTCCACTGATTTTCTTGTAGACCTTGGTTGTGCATTGGGAGTTACTCCGGTTTGGTTCAAATTTGGGATTATGAGAAAAAGTAAGTTACTTCACTAGCACTGTTTAGTACAAGATAGAAGGGCATTTTGGTTAAGTTTACACCAATATATGGTTAAATGATGCAATATAATGCAAAATTTAGGAAAACTCCCAATTCTACAGTGTTCCAGCCAGAGGGATTATCGTTCATTGCGAGATTCCCGTTCAAAAAACCCATATGGCCCATGAGAAATCAATGAAAGAACCCCCATAACTTTGCAAATTCAAACTGATAAACAAAAAAGAGGCGCAAATATTAAGGTACCGGTTTTTGACTCGGTAGCCACCTGGAACCCCAGAATACTTTTTCCCCAAATTACTAACCATCTGACATTGACACATTTTAGTCGCCCAGATCAAAATCTACTTGCCATTGGCAACTGGGCGAGTACAACATCAATCCCCGATATGCGAAAATTTATGCAAAAAGAATTTGAGCTGTGTTTGAAATAACATTAAGTTATAGCAGTGTTTCGTCTAGTAATACATAATTTATATCCTCAGGTAATTGCTTTGTATCGTAATACGAGACAAAGTAGTAGACAACTGGGCACCTTGCATCTTTAATAGCCCCTATGATTCCTTCAGCTTGACAGTAATCCCCTTCTTTTATCATAACCCACAATACTTCCTAACAGTTATTTTTACACAGAAAAAACTATTGTTGTTGTCAGTATCGATTGCCACGATCGTGCGAAGAAAACAAAAAAACCCTCAAAGAAAGTTTGCCTAGAACAGGGCTGCCACCGTCCTTGAAAATCCGGGAAAGTCCTGGAATTAGAAAAAGAAAATTCCAGGCCCTGGAAAGTCCTTGAATTTGGGTTGTGGTCATTGAAAATCCTGGAGTAGGCAAAACATTTTCACCTTGAACTGCAAAATATAATCAAAATAAGCTGTTTGTCATAACCGGACACAAAATCTTTGAAGCAAAAATGTTTGAAAACAAAAACGGCGGCTCGTTTTTTCCTTAGAAGCAAATCTTCTCAAACTCATTGCTGAAATAATATACAGATTAAAACTAAAGTATGTTTTATTTGGTACAGAAGGTCCTTGAATTTGCTCGAAAAGACCCTGGAAAAGTCCTTGAATTTCACCAGTTAACAGTGGCAACCCTGTTAAAAGATTTGGACTACTAGTAAGCCACAGTTTTGTATTTGAGAGTTTTCAATGCCCTCGTGGGTGTCCAGAATGGAACCAGAATATGTACAGGATCGAATAAAACTGTGCCAGTCAACAAATTATTAAGCTGTGGAGAGAAGAGTTTACTTCTGAATATGGTCCGTACCCGTGACCAGTCTTTGACCTGAAATTTCACTGATTCTATAATGTCATACTCTCTTAGTTTTCGCTATCTTTGAATAGGATTGCTACAGCTGCATATATGTTTGTTTATTACAGGGAACTTTTAAATAGCCGTGTGTTTGATCAGCGGCAGTTGATGGTTCAGTGTGTCACGTTCAATCCGACAGGGGATCTGTTAGGTAAGGAATATTCATTACGATACAAAAAGATATCTTTACCTTTCCAGTGTGTAACATCTCCAGGGATGTAGATAAGATTTCAAAAAGCAGGTTCAGTGTAATTAGAAGCCGGTTCTGCATGTTTTCGACGGATTTGCGAGTGCTGAGACACTTTGAAAATACATGTACTTGTTACAAATTACCAATAAAATGCATTTTTAAAATCATGAGTGTCTTAAATTGTGTTGAACTCTGCTTTTTATTCGATCCAGTTCTCACTTCGCATGCATATGCATCAGCACACGTAAAGGTATCTTTCTGATTAAAACCGAAAAGCCAGAAGATTACATTAAAAAAATTCAAAACTGAAAATTTTCAGGCGTAAAATAGTCGGTCAATGACAACGTTACAGTTGGGGAATGGACCACGAACCAGCTTTTTTCTTCATCGGTGTTTCTCTAATAATATTTATGTTGCATTGCTTCAACAAACTATAAACAGCGTCTCTTTCTTCTCTTCTTCTCCTCCTTCTCTTTCTCCTCTATTCTGCTAGTCGTCCTCCTTGTTCTTGTTCTTGCTCAGATTCTAGTTCTTCTTCTTCTTCTTCTTCTTCCTTTTCTTCTCCTTTTTCTTCTTCTTCTTCTTCTTCTTCTTCTACTTCCTCTTCCTCTTCCTCTTCTTCTTCTTCTTTTAATTCTTCTTTCTTTTCTTCTTCTTCTCTTTCTTCCTCTTCTTCTTCTCCCTCTTCTTATTCTTCCTTTTCTTCTTCTTCCTTTTTTTCTTCTTTTTTTTTCTTCTTCTTCTTCTTTTTCTTTTTCTTAATTTGTAGCTTTCTCGTGCATTTATTTAGCTGAAGTGTGTATGTTTTGTCTCTA
>JAOBYF010113778.1:0-11449 GCA_025403605.1 Parazoanthus darwini | reverse complement strand
TATTTATGAGAAAAAGGATAAAATAATATTAGCTGATACATATGCATTCTAATGATGTTACACTATACAGACCATGATATCATCACTTACCGTCATTGGCCTCCATGTGAAGTAAGCGTGCATTTGGATACCCTAGAGGACTTTCTGAGGTAATATTCTGTTGTAAGGGCTCGATAGCTTCGTAATCACTTTGGTTAAACCGTACCGTAAAATTTACTCCAGTGCCGACAGCTTTCCTAAAATTAACAACAACATTAAAAGGTTTGGCAGAAGCTGTCAGCGTTTTACAAAGTTTGCAACTACTTATTGTGCGTGCAATTTTCATATTATCAGCAATTTTCACACCTCGGGATGGTCAGCAAGCTGCACTGCTACGATCATTTAATTATCTATTGTAAGCTGTGAATAGGATACAACCTGTTTTTAAATTTAAAGTAAAGTAGGTAAACTAAAGACACTTTTTTTATTGAGGGCATCACACTTCTATCCATAAGGAGTACTCTCCCGTGTGGCCCTCGCCACAAAACCGGGATTACCGTAATCTATTAGAGAAGTGTGTGGGTTTTTTAAAGTTCCCCGAGGTAGCATTCCAGCAGACTAGGCCAACGGCTTAACGTCCCTGTCCACGGACGGTGAAGCGAAAAAAGGTCATCCAAAGTTCAACCCTCGACCAGGCCGGGGATTGAACCCGGGAACTCCTGGTTGGCAGTCAGAGACCTTACCAACTGCGATAACCTTTTTAACAAAATAGAGATAAAAAAGTCTTTTGCAAGTCTTAGAAATTGACATACTTGCAATTCTAAAACACTGTCCTCAAAATTACAATGTATATACATAAATTCTAAGAGTTTGATACTCAAGCTACATACCTTTATGACTGGTTTGCAGCAGTGAAATATGCCAAAGGGTGTCAAAGGTGCGCAATCGCAGATAGGATGTTTAAAGGTTGACATAGTGCCATGAACAACTTGTTTCAGCCGACGGAACAAATTTCGCAACTTTTAGGTTTTATTTCAAGAGACGCGGTTTAAACTAGTTCAGTGAACCTCATTTCAGTTGCTATTTTTAGTTATGGCCAGATGCCTTGGGTCAGCTACAGACGTTATGCTAAGTCAACCCTATTAAATCAATAGAATTTAATTCAAGCCATTGAATTTGACTGTAAATCAACGTCCATCACGAGTGGTTTAAGTCTAAAAAGCATATTTTGTACAGTTGTTTCATTTTTACAGGAAAAAGAAAATTCCTTTTGGGAGTGAGTTTAGACGATTACTTGCTGTCGAGTTTAATATGGCTTCTATGTAAAACTCGTTTGGATAAACTATTGGACTGTAGCACGGCGTTTAAAATCGCGGTCTTAATTAACCAAAACAAAGGTGAGCACTGGATGTGATTTTTTAGTTTAATAGTATAAAGGTATTATGTTAACACGTCTATCAACTCTACAGTAAAACATATTTACACTGTTTTTCACCTGACAGTTTTGGTCGAGGTTTATTTTTGTAAATTATTTTTGAGAAATCAATCGCAGCTTCTTGATGCTTTTGATTGCTCTTTTATCTATACACATCCATATATTATATCTGTAAACATACAGAAGACGTCTGGCAGCTGAGCCTGAGACTGTTGTTTACTTTGGCAATTCAAGTCTTCTTACAAAGATCATGCCTACAAAAACAAGTTGTTTTTTTGTCTCTAAACAATGATATTTAACCTACCAAAACTTGTTTAGTATGATACTGCTTGGTTTCTTCTCGTACAAACCAATGATCTGGGCAGTTAATTGCAATACAAATTAGAAAATCATATATTCAAAACATTTATGGTGGAATGGATGGTGAGTCAATGGCCTACTTATGTTCATACACAGTAACTGTTACCTAACATAAAAGTGTACAGAGTAAGTAGGTAAGTAAATATATGCATGTTTGTATGTATGTATGTATGTATGTATGTACGTATGTAAGTATGTATGTGTGTATGTATGTATGAACGTATGTATGTATGTATATAACACTTAAATCGTCAAGCTCGAAACTTAGATCGAATTTGGATCGTTTCAGCGTAGAGTCGAAGGTAGGAAAAATATGGATATACACTAGAACAACAATTCCTTAAATGTTGATACCATGGAGAAAACTGAATGCTTTTTGATATCTGATAAAGGCTGTTTCCAAAGCTTCTACCTGATCTTTAAGTGAGTTGTTTTTGAAGAAGCACCGAAATCCTAATAATATCAACAGTTAAACATATGCAATATTTTGTTGTTACAAATAAACGAATTTGATACTAACTTTTGACGTGATTTCATTCCAAAGGGTGCTACGATTCTCAGACAAATAATCGACATAAGTATCGTCCCATAGCAAGTTGGCAAGATCCATGCTCACTTTCAGTGACAGATTTGGACCACCTTAAAGAAAAGAGAAAATTACTTATGGAGTAAACTCAAGGAATAGCATTCCTTTTGCAAAAGACCTAAAATCATCCTCAAACTAACCAATTAAAAAGGGCTACAAGTGAAGAAAACACTTTTGATAATAAACGAAGGAAATTACTATACCCTTTGAAGTAGAAATTAAATTCTAGTGATCGCCATTGCAAACTTATGTCATTATATAATTTTTATCTCACGTACAGTAGGTCCCAGTTAATGATCAGTTAACTTATATATAGTCAGAGTTAACCCTATTCAGACTAAGAGGGCTAAAAAAAACCCGTGCGTTATGCTTATATTCGAACCTCCCTAAATAGGGAACCATTCGTGATCGATAGAACTCCATAGCACTTCTTTTTGTTCAAAGAGTGTCTTCAATGGCAAATTATTTCTGATTGAGAGGTCACAATACTTTTCCGGGATATTTCTCGTAAATTAAAATTGTATTCTTTCATTTCATTTCAACAGTTTCCACTAATTGTTAGTCAAACAAGACCATTTTCTGACGGTTAAGAACACACCATTTTTCTAATGCAAACTTTTGCTAGAACCACTCCCTCGTGGGGACTAAAAGTGATATTTATGTTAGATTTAATGAGCCCAAACGTGACTGAGTAATGACATTTAGCCTCCACAAGGGAATGGATCTTGCAAGAATTTGCATTAGAAAAATGTTGGATTCATAGATAGCATTTTTAACACGCCATTTCAGACCATAGTTGCCAACCATTCTATTGGTTTTTATTTCTAGTTTTTTTATCAGCACAGCACGTTTTGTATGGATAATGCTAAGAGTATTGTTGTGTCAGTAATACGGCTGCAAAGCCATTCACCTCTCGTTCTCTCACTGTGAGGTAATATATCACATTTCAAGATGGCAGAGCAGGGCTCATCAAAGTGAAAATTTGTTTCAGAAACTCAGATTTGTAAAATAAAAAAGCCAAAGCATCATTTTTCTGCTATGCTGCAAACCTAAGCAATCTTCAAAGAGTATTTTTGGTGCAGATTGTGGAAATAGGTAAGAATTACCTTAACATGGATGGTACTAAGTAATTGTCCGAGTAAGAGGGAGGCAGGCCAAAGGCAGGAAACACAAAAAGGTGCTTATTGTGAAATTGTTAAAACGTTCACCTCATTGGCTAAAACTAAATAATTGCCATAACTGCGTCAGCTAGCACATTTGCTTCTCCGTAGTTCACTGAGTTATAGTGAAAACTCGTCTAAGTTTTAATGTAACCACAATTCCGTGCGGGGAACAAGAGAACTAGAAACCTTTTTTGGCTCTTTGCTTGGAGTCCCGGGATTGGGTGAAACCTCGTATCACAAATACATGTTGCTTTAATATAGAGTCTCATTACATTTTAGTAAAAAACCATGTTGTGCATAGGCTAGGATTTCTCAGTAACAAAATGAAGACGTTCTAATGTGGAAAATTAAAGCGAAATGCTGCAGAACACTGAAGTTTGCCTACTTTTCACACGCATTGTTACTCTAAAGTAGAACTGCGAATGTTGTGTCATCGTTAATGCTTCAGTCTCTTACCTTTGTAGTAGCGAAATATACTCCTGATTTCCGCCTCTGTCAGTTTTCGGTGCCACAACAGGATCTCATCAATGGCTGCGTGCGGTACAGATCCATCCAAAAAATCACCAACAGTTATTCTTCCATCAAAGCTATTGAACCTGCCATTCTCGCACTTGTTTTCGACGTAGTAAGCGCTGCTTTCCCCGTTACGATAAATGATCATATTTGCACTACCATGCAAAACAAGCACGAAGTGTGACCAGATGCCTTGGGGAGCAAAAATGATGCTTGTACATCTTTTGTGCTGACATGTCACCTGAAAAACTAACTGCTCAAACGAACTGTCGTTCTGGAATACTTGAAGGCCACGGTTAGCACCGGTACTAAGAAAAAACTGTCTTGCTCCCTTGTTCTGATACTTCAGCCAGAAAGAAACAGTTAGTTTAGAGTCTCCGTTGTTACAAGGTCTATTCAACTTAGAAAAGGCTGACTCACTGTTGCCAAGCTGAAAATAACCGCCTTCTCCACAAGTTTCTAAAGCATTGCCTTGTATCCCTCTCACAAAGGTAGCATTTATAGCATGTCCCCACAAACCGTTCTTTAGTTCCCTTATGTTGTTGGCCGCCTCCAATGGCCAGTAGAGAGCGGCTTCTTCAATAAGATGGTCAATTTCAAAGTGTGGATAGCCTAATAATTGTTTAGCACATAAAAGTGTAAAGGTCACTTTTAAACAAACTGGAGCATAAAAAGATAATTATATCTATGATGTATTGGGTTTCATACACATTATCCATTAAAAACACTCTCACCTTTTTTCACTTTTTGTTTGAATGCATGAGCGTTCATAAGCTTGAATTGCCAATATCGTTTCTCTTCACAAAAATATATTAAATAATATACCAAATTACATAATGTAAAATCTTTCCAAGTTACATTCAGTTACGGGAGGTTAATTCTAAAAACCCACAACAAAAAATGCTGGGAACTGATCAAATAAGATCTAAAACTGCTTCCTATTGACTTACGAGATCAATAAAAAACAAACGCTACTCCACCTTTTTTTAGGAAAAAGACGGGTTAGACAATAAAGCCAGAGGCAAGAAAGAGAAGCCGAGAGAGAAGCTTACTGATTTTATGTTTGGATCGCTCCTTTAGGTGCATGGAGAACTTCCAAAAGATAAATAAAGCCATTCAGCAAATCAGTGGTAACTGAGCGAAGTTCCAGATAGATCCTTTTGGACAAGAGTAAACGAACTTTCTCACCATTACCTCTGTTGCAGAAAACAGCGAGGTGAACTATAACCCATTCTGCTTACTAAAAAGCCTGTACCGATCTAGAGCTGTAATTTGGTGTAATTTTGTTAATGATCCAAATTTTGAAAAAAACCTTTAAAGCTTCTTCAAACATTTATCCTTTTTCTTAGTTCTAAAACGAAACAAAGCTAAGAAGTTTTAAGAAATCGAATGTATTCTAAATGTTTAAAATTTCAAAGAACGCATAATTTCTCTAAACTTTAACATTATACAAACTCATATTTTTTATTTACAAAAAATGAATTTAGGATCTGGTATTTTTTCTGGAGAGGCTTATTTAGAAGTTGGATCCTGAACATATCTATAAATTGGTTTACATTAATTGAAAAAACAACCATATACGCCTTAAAAGTCGAATCTTTTAATATCAAAATTAGTGCACGTCCTGCCTCATTATACTGACACAAGTTCACGAAACTCGTATATACATTTAAGTTTGGAAGAGGAGAGGTTACTTGGAAGTTGGGAGAGCACTCGGACCACTTAAACTCTTCTCTCGATCTCGTGCTTTCCCAACTTCCCGCGTGCATCGACAACTCGCTTGCACGCTAAGCAAGGACCACTTCTTAAATAATGTTTGTCTCAGACGATTGCGAATATGGATCCTTGTAATTAAAGAGCCGAGTTACATAAAGAGGGAGGGAGGGCGGGTCACGGTATGTTTCTTACCTTCTCGCAAGCGGCACCACTCCACCTCCCGCCGTGAAGGGTCACATATACATTTCCCAATAACCTCATCGCAGATTGAGTCGATACACCGAGTCTCACATAAAGTACCTGTTCAAACATGGATGTTAACTTTAAACCTGATGTCACACGCACGTTGCATTTCCTAAACTGTTCGACACGAAACACACGGACGCTAAGCTGATTTAAAACTTTATGACACACGCATGTTACACTACTGTACCTAAACTGTTGACCATCAAGTATGTTTGAAATTTTTTTTAAGGCTATAAAAGTTTAAAAGTTTCTTTACACCAAACGTTTTTGACATAAAAGCCATCTCCATGGTACCAAAGAAAATAAAGAAACTTTTAAACTTTTATAGCCTTAAAAATTTTTTTAAACATTTGATTTTAAAGCGAACTTATATCAAATCCGTGTGCTAAGGGAGGAAAAACCCCTACAGAAAACCACTGGCCCTCCAGGTTGGGGGTTGGGCGATGGGCCAATCACCCGTTCCCGTAAAACAATTGGATTACAGAAACCCAAACGATCAGAACATTTAGTTTAGAAACCTGTGCAACCTGTGATGTTCCTCAAGACTCCTATCTGAGGTGGGAAAATGAACATAGCATGACGAGTACTAGTGAAAGCCGTGAGGAAGCGAGTACTTCGAGGAGCAGGAGGCAAAGGCGTCAGCGTTGAAACGTGTCCACCCACAGCATGTTAAACGCAAAGAAGAGGAAGAAGATTGGCTGCTGGAATGTACGTACTCTGAATGAAGTTGGAAGAACTGCAATACTAATTGCGGAAATGCGGAAATACAACCTAAGCATACTTGGTGTCAGTGAACTTCGCTGGACCGGCCATGGAAGGCTAAGAACATCGACGGGCGAAACCATCCTGTTCTCTGGAAGTGAAGACAGACATGAAAGAGGTGTGGCATTATTCCTTGCTAAAGGTCTAGAGAAATGTCTAATAGAATGGGAACCAGTGAGTGAAAGAATAATCCGAGGAAGATTCTACGGAAGGCAACTGAATACCACCATAATTCAAATATATGCGCCAACAAACGAAGCAGACCCAGAAGATAAAAAGAAGAGTTTTATGAACAGCTCAGTAAAATCACGGAAAAAGTACCAAGGCAAGATCTACTTATTGTTATGGGCGACGCAAACGCAAAGGTTGGTCGAGACAACGTTGGAAGAGAGGATGTAATGGGCAAAGAAGGGTTAGGCGACAGAAACGAAAATGGAGACTTGTTCGTTGACTTTTGCACTCAAAATGAGTTAGTGATTGGTGGGACCCTTTTCAAACACAAGAATATTCATAAATACACTTGGACTTCACCTAATGGCCGCACTACAAACCAAATTGACCATGTGGCTGTAAAGAGTAAATATCGAAGAAGTATCCTAGATGTTAGAACCATGAGAGGAGCCGATATTAGTAGCGATCATGAGTTGGTGGTAGCTAAGATAAAGATCAAGTTAGAGAGAAGGAGGAGCAAGAGCCAAAGAAATTTGAGGGCCAGGTACGAAGCCAACAAGCTGATATGCCCAGATATAAGGAAACAATATGTAAGTACAATGAGGAAGAAGCTAGATGAGAAACCTGTAAGAGATGACGTAGAGCAATCGTGGAAGCAGCTGACAGAGGCGCACAATGAAACAGCAAAAGCTGTACTTGGAACACGAAAAGGACAAAGTAAATCTTGGATATCTGCCAGCTCCTGGAAAGCTATTGAAGATAGGAAGAAAATCAAAGACCAGATGAACTGCGTAAAATCCGATAGAATCAAGGACAGATTAAGGAAGGACTACACAAATAAGGACCGTGAAGTGAAGAAAAGAGTCAGAGCCGACAAAAGAATGATGCTAGATGAGATGGCGAAGAAAGCTGAGGAGGCAGCAGAAAAGAATGAAATGGGCACTCTGTACAAAATCACGAATAACATCTGTGGAAAGAAGCACAAGAAGAGTGCAGGTGTAAGAACGAAAGATGGCAAGCTGCTTACTCAAGAAGATGAAGTCAGAGGGAGATGGGAAGAACACTTTAATGAAGTATTAAATATACCTTGTGATATTCCAGCTGATGAATCAGTAGAAGAAGAACTGCAAGCCGGGGAAGACTTGGAAAATATCAACCTTGAGCCTCCAACTAGAGAAGAAGTAAGAAGAAACTTGAAGAGAATGCAGAACGACAAAGCTCCTGGTATAGACGGAATAACAGCGGAAATGTGGAAAGCAGACATCGAATTGTCAGTAACTGAGCTACACGACTTATTATTGAAAATATGGGACAGCGAAATTGTACCATCAGACTGGAAGAAGAGTCTAATCTCGATAATTGCGAAGAAAGGCAATCTAACAATTTGCGACAACTCAAGGGGTGTCTCCCTCCTACCAACAGCAAGCAAATTACTTGGAAGAATCCTCATTGACAGGCTAATAACAGCAGTAGATGAAAAACTAAGACCTGAGCAAGCCGGGTTTAGAAAAGGCCGCGGCACAACCGAACAAATCTTCATCCTGCGTAACATCATTGAACAGAGTGTTGAATGGCAGGCAAGCCTATATGTCAACTTCGTGGATTTCCAAAAAGCCTTTGACAGTCTTGCTAGAGAAAGAATTTGGCAAATACTACGAAGTTACGGTATTCCAGAAAAGTTTGTACGCATTATTAGGAACTGGTACGACAACAGTGAAAGTGCAGTCATCTATGAAGGAAGCATCTCAGATTGGTTTAAAGTCACCACAGGCGTTAAGCAAGGTTGTGTGATGTCAGGATTTATCTTCATCGTTGTACTTGATTGGGTAATGAGAAGAACGAAATGGAATACGATGGAACTTCAACACCGCTTTTGAAGATCTGATATTTGCCGATGACATCGCATTGATTTCAAGCACTTGGTCACACATGCAAAGGAAAACTTCAGAATTAGAAAAGAACGCTGCGTATGTTGGTCTGAAAATGAGTGCCAAGAAGACAAAGGTCATGAGGATAAATGCAAGAAGACAGGATAGCATAAAGATCTCCGGATCAGAGATAGAAGACACTGAAGAATTTACTTACCTAGGATCCACAGTGACAAAGGAAGGAGGTGCAGAAGCAGACATCAGGAAGAGACTTGCAAAGGCTAGGAACTCCTTCAATATTCTTGGAAAAGTGTGGAAATCCGAATCATACAGTCCAAAGACGAAGCTCCGTTTATTCCAAAGCAATGTACTACCTGTCCTACTGTACGGAGCAGAGCTGTGGAGGATGACTGGCACTGATGAGTTAAGGCTAGACAGATTCCATCGTGTATGCTTGAAGAAGATCATGAGAATTAGATGGCCGATGAAAATTTCAAATGAAGAGCTATATCGCCTCACCAGCACCAAGCCAGTGAATGAAACCATTCGTGAAAGACGCTGGAGATATATATCGGACACATGTTAAGAAGAGAATCTAGCAGCCATGTAAGGGCCTCAATCTCCACATGAGGAGAAATGAGCGGTGGATGGATGTATAAAGTGCAATCCACAGAGTAACATAATAATATACAAATGGATAATTACAGTAATATCATTAACGATAATAACAAATTGCGTCTTGAATTTCCAAGATGGCGGCGGGTCGGTCACAGTTTTGTAGCTCCAAAGTGATTTGCCTGATTCTTCTTATATATTTAACTTTTCACCGCTTTCTGGGCTCTACTAAAGACAGATTAACTTGTCCTTCGGAAATTGATTATTCTCTGCATATCAAATGTCGCAAGCCGGCCCACAGTGTATTTTCCTTTTCAACCCACCATTCGCAGCTCGGCAAAGAAACAGATGGCTTTGCCCTTGTCCCAGCAGATCTTTAAGACTGGATGCTTCCTAAGGCCAAAGACTGCATTGGTTTTTGTTCTTATTCAACTTGCCAATGATGTTTCTACTGATCCTGGTCCTGTAAAGGGGAATGTGACAAGACATTTTACTTGGATAACTTCACTCGTTCCCGTGGACTAAAAGTGGCTCATTTAAATATTGTGGAGTAATTCATTTAGGACTGAGTGATCATTTTATGTCGGTAAAATGTATGTAGTGTCTGTCATACTAAATACGTAATGCATTAATAACATGTTTGCATGGCAATGACTTCCAACTTTTTTGGCCTAACACCACCTACACTTGATGCATACTTTGCTTAGAAAACACAAATATTAGCCAATATATATTGCCTGTGGAATATACACTGAAGCATGTTAAAGACATTAGTTTATGGTCGTCTAACATATCACGGCCTATATGCATGTGCTTGAAACTGAATGATGTAATATTAAAGAAGCAAAAACAGTATCATTGTCAGGTGGTAATTAATTTGTTCTATCTCTGCAATGTTTTAATACCATCCCAAAACAAAAACAACACAAAAAAAACTTTTCAAAGTTTCAAAAAATATACTTTTACTGAACGTCTTTAGCTACAACAATTTAATTCTCAAGTCTCTGAATTATCGTGTTCCAAAACAAACCCTTTCAGAAATTTACAGCAGCATGTCTTGCACTGAATATTGTTCTACCCTTTCAATAAAATAGAAAGGCTTTTGTTGTTTTCTTTTGAACTGAAAAAAACTTTTTTCTTTACAACTATTAACAATGCTTTTTTCAATAGTTAGCCACAAATAAGAAATGCTAACTCAACAAAGGAACCTTAATGAGCAGTGACGTAGTTTGTTGTTATTTTAAAGCTTCTGCCCTCATCGTTTTTCGCTGCTGTCACCTCAATTCCCCTTCTTCTGATTGCTAGTTCATCCATTTTTAACTCTCTCTCTCTCTTTCCGACTTTTCACTCAAATATTCAAGTGCACCAGCCGTGGTCCTTCTTAACTTGGCGATTTTTTTCTCACCGCCATCATCACCTTTCCTTTTACTGTAGCTGCCATTGGATTCAAAGCACTTCGCCTAACCTCTTCTGCTGCACATTTTTTTTGTCAGCTTTCGCCTTCTTTTCACTGCTTCCATGATTGCTTTTTTCCCTCTCTATGACCTCTTCCAACAAAACATCTAACTCTGTTTGATATGGCACATCTATTCCAAAGGCTTTCTCTTCTTCGCGCAACTTTAGATTTTGTTTAGAAATTAAAAGTGCATGGCGATCTCTTACAGCTCTGGCAGTCACTGTAAAATTCGGCTGCTCAAGAGAATTCAGTGCTGCTGAAATGGTCTCCTTTGTCTTCTCTCAGGGCTCCTTATTTTGAAATTGTATGGCTCGTTAGCAATCACTTCCCGTTACATAACAACATCGCGATCTGAATTCCACTGAAAATACTTGGATTTACTTGCAGCTAAAAACAGCATGGGATCCAGTTGTGACCTTTGAAAGTGCGAAAATGTGGTAAGTTCAACCGTTGTTTTGGCGCTCGCTTTATAAGACACGCGAAATTTTTTAATACATTCTTGTAGAGCTGCTTTTTCTCTGTTCATGGTTGTAAGCGTATTTCAATCCGAGCAACTTTTGAATAACTTGAATTTGAAAT